>JALPQI010005434.1:0-71990 GCA_025490895.1 Thaumatotibia leucotreta
GGGCATTTATACGAAAGTGATGTAGCAAAATATTTTATCGACTAAAAATATATCGATGTTATTGTGAATTACAACATCAAAATGTTATTCGGCATAAATAAATATTAGCTACTTCCTCTTCAATTAAAATAAAAAATAAATTTAAACGGGTATTTACGCGTTTATTTAAGATAGTTTTCAAAATATGCAATCAATATTAAAATAACAATATTTAAATTGTCATTTTCATTAAAATAACATCTGCATACTTTTACTATCTGAAGAGGCCCGATATCAGACATGACATTGAACCTCTGTACTGTAATCGAGAATGTTCAATAAGCATATCGCTCCTCCTGTAAAAAACTGTCATAACACAAAAAAATGCAAAAATTAACTAATGATACAAGATAAATCCATTTTTTTGTTGGATTTATCTTGTATCATTAGTTACTTTTTGCATTTTTTTGTGTTATGACCGTTTTTTACAGGAGGAGCGATATCTTTTATTATAATAATATCGACATCTTTTTAATCGATATCAAATCCCTATAACTTGCCCCTAGTTATCCCAGGTATGATTATATGGAATATTCCAGACTGTCCCCCCGCACGCCGGTCCTCACAGACGACCCCCTGGGAGCGCTGTCCCCCCCGCCCGCCGCGCCGCCGCCCCCGCCGCCGCCGCCCCCGCCGCGCCACCACTACTCCGTCAGCCCCAAGCTGTTCCACCGCCGCAGCAACTCCTTCGACGACGACCGGTACAAGGCTTCCGTACATACAGTACCGGCCAATAATATATCACATACAGGTTTTTTCAGTAGAAACTTTTTTGTATA
Organism: Thaumatotibia leucotreta; assembly: GCA_025490895.1. Lineage (NCBI taxonomy): Eukaryota > Metazoa > Arthropoda > Insecta > Lepidoptera > Tortricidae > Thaumatotibia > Thaumatotibia leucotreta. Next base: position 819 of record JALPQI010005434.1, read on the forward strand.
TTTGTAAGTGGTTTCCACACTTTCCACCTTATGACTATAGATAGTCTAGGCATAGGCCTTTGTACTAGTGATGAAAAAACTTGGCATTATGTAGTGGTTTTTTTATAAAGAGTTTTTGCGTTAGGCATGGATTTCTTAGTAAAATTCTTTTTTTTACTACAGCTATTTTAGCAATATGCTGTGTCTCCAATTGCAATTCACAATACTTAAATGCAGTATTCATCATTAAACTGTGCAAAAGTACCAAAATAATATGCTACCTACATGCGAACATGTGCCGCTTACTCTATACACGCTCATACAAAAAGTCACGAATGTGATATATTATTGGCCGGTACTGTACCCGCCGCGTTACACGGCGTTTCTAGATTGTCCCCCCACGACCCCCTGGGAGCCACCACTACTCCGTCAGCCCCAAGCTGTTCCACCGCCGCAGCAACTCCTTCGACGACGACCGGTACAAGGCTTCCGTACATACCCGACGTTACACGGCGTTTCTAGATTGTCCCCCCACGACCCCCTGGGAGCCACCACTACTCCGTCAGCCCCAAGCTGTTCCACCGCCGCAGCAACTCCTTCGACGACGACCGGTACAAGGCTTCCGTACATACCCGCCGCGTTACACGTTTCTAGATTGTCCCCCCACGACCCCCTGGGAGCCCTGTCCAAAAAAAGTCTCCTTTACAGCTCACAAGTGCAAACACGCTGCAAACACGTGCAAACACGCTCACGCGACAGCATGAGCGTTCGTTGCAACCGAGTTTCTATGTGTATCGCGCATCCGTGGTAAGATGTTTGCACTTGTGAGCTGTAACGGAGACTTTTTTGTCGACTGTACTTTTACGACCGTCTAGAAATCGGACGAATCCTTTAGTACCGTTTGGTAGCCAGTTTCGTAACCGGCTTCGAAATGAAAATAAAATCGCAGTAGATAATTTGACTTTTCTCAACTTGCAATGAAATGTTGGCATTACGTAATACGTACGTCAAATTAAACTAGGAAACACCATGTCGCTGGTTCGATGATTGAACTTGATATGTAAAGGCATTTCATAACTACTTAGAAGTCTTAGGACTGCAAAATATCAGAAGGAACCTGCTTTAAAAAGTAAAATATCGGAAGTAACTTGTAAAGTGACAGAACATCTTGGCATTTCACTGTAAAAAAAAATAACTAATTTCAATGTTACCAGGTAAAAGATTACCTGAAATAGTTAAAAAGAAATTGTCTGTTTTTTTCTCGATTCGTTTTGTTCTTTGATTTATTTGTTTGTGTACTGTGAAAATTACTTCCAATTTTTTATTGCAAGTTTGAAAGAAGCGCTACATGTACAAACCTCGGCGGGAAACAAGGTTCCTGTCCTCTATTAATGTATTATTAAATCGGCACTTTGCCATTACCGATTTGTAAGCACGTCGTTTGTCAGCTACCAAATCCGGGGCCCCCACGTGCTCCGAACGTTAATTAAGTACAATTCTAAAATTACAATAAAAATTACGCACGCAATTTTTATGTAAATGTGTAAATTTTAAGTCGTTTCATATTTTTGTTCGCAACTGTCAAAGAGCCAATAAGTACTCCAGACGAGCTTTCATACATTTTATAAATTACTAATGATGATTGGGAATTTCATTTTCATATTAACTGATTCATGCGCTATTAACTCATTGCGCATTTAGTACGAGACAAGTGTTTATATTTGAATGCAAAATAGATCTGATTGAAAATAAATCAAATATTCAATCTGCAAAAAGACTTTTTCCTAACTAGTGCGGAAAAGTAAACTTTGCGCACGCTTCGCCTGCGTAAATTCCTCTTTTTAAGGTACTTGTTATGAAAAGGTGGTTCGATACACGTGTAAAAACTTCCTTTTAAACTCGGGTGATTGTCGCCCTCGTTTCACTCGGGCTCCAACTTTCACCCTCGTCGAAAAATATTTTTTTTTTGCACTTGTATCGAAATGTACTAGTCCATGCCGGTTCGACCATTGGCCCATTTTTCTCAAAATTGTCCTCATTTTTTTGTAATATTTGATATTTTTATATGATTTCTGTTCAGAATCGTGAGCTCTTTCGATCCTAATAGAAGAAAAAAAAAATTCCCAATATTTACATACATTTTCGAACTTTCCATTCAGTTACCGCCATACAAAATGTATGAAAAAATGGTAACTAAATGGAAAAAAAACCTTGGAACATAGGTAAATATTTTCCAATTATATTCGAAAGAGCTCACAAATCTGATTACAAATCATATTAAAAGTTCCAAATCCGAAAATAAGTGGGAGGGACAACTTTGAAAAACATGGTCCAATGGCTTCGCGTTGAATTTCGGTCCAAGTTTTGCCTGAAAAACAAATAAAGGGTCCACGGAAAGAACATGTCTAGTCAATTCAAATTACAGATGGAAAAACCACCTTACTTTTAACCCTAAACATGGCAGAATTAAAAAAAATCGTGCATTCTAGCCTCCTCGCCGCTGTGTAGAGCAAAAAATTCTGTCTTTAAAAAAAATATAAAAATTGGGTCAAAAAGTATGTATCTTTAAAGATACACTACCAAGTTAAGGGTAACAGAATAAGGTGTGAATTCGCCTTGATTTTTTTAAGTACTGGACATTTTTTCCGTGGATCCTTCAAATACATTCTGCAGCACATAATTTTGAGTACTAAATGCGCAATACCATGTCACTATCGCCCATCAGTATCGCTAGTGCTGTCCCAATACGGAGCACGATAACCTCGATAGTTTCCTCTTGGCAGGAAACTACACAGAAGCGAGACAGTCCCCGCTGGCACTGTTTCCTCCAGCCTCGCGAGTCTTGGGAATACGCTGAAGATCAGCTTCGGGTGAGTCATTGTTAATGATTTATTTGTCGTACCGATGAGGTACTGGGTGCGTAGCCAAATTGCCTCACTAACGCTCAGTCGTGAACGAAAGGCAGCTAACTAGTCCATTTAGAGGGTTACCTAGGAACTGACAACGTTTCAAATTTTTCAATGTCCCTAAATCGAAAACCATTTCGAGTTATACGGATGTAGATCACAAAAATATATTGTTTTTGTTAAAAAAATCTTAAAAATAGTTTAAAGGGAAAGTGACGTCACATTTCAGAGCTGCCACTATAACCAAAAAATCTTGTGGTTGGAATGTCACTTGTGTTTGGCAGTGACATTTGACACTTGTTACCGTCTTTCATCGTTTTCTTACATGTATGAAACATCACTTGTGACGTCATTTAGTTGATTCTTGACGTTTGTTACTTACGCTGTTTCTGCTCGAAGTAGTAATAAAAAGGGATTTTCGCACTAAAATTGCAAATATTTTTTGAAAAATAAAAAAATACGTAAAGTGGATTCATCCTTACTTGTCTTATCATGTAAACAAACACTTTTTGAAAACATTATCACACTTTTGTCTGCAATTATACAATAATCATCACGTCAAATGTTGTTGCATACTTAAAAATACTCGCAAAGTATTATAACCACTCAAAAAAGCACTGAAAAATATCATTTCTGTAAAGATTTTCGTCAATAAACGCTGTTACGGTCGGATAACCCTCATGATCATGACATCTGACATTGCTATGTCTAGATTGTCTATGTACCGTAATGTAGGCATGACAATATATCGATATTAATAGTTAAAGTACAACTTGGGAAAAATTCAATTAAAATAAATTGCAGTAATTTACCAAAATGGTTGTAGTTGATTTCAATATGTTTTTGATATAATATTGTACTAATTAATTCTCTTCCTGACAGACGACGCAAAATCGATAATCCTCTATTTACGTAAATAGTGAAATTATCACTGACATTTCATTATTTCGTTATTTCTAATCACTAGTGATTGTCTTTGATCATCTTTGGATCTTTGGCGTTTTGTTTGTTTACATGATAAGACAAGTAAGGATGAATGCACTGTATATCTTTTAATATTTAGTTCTATCAAAACGGACAATAAAAACTAGAACTAAAAAATATGTAATGTTGTCAACTGTCAAAGGTTCACTGGAAGAGATCCCTTACAGGGATAAATTCGACTTTGTACTTGTTAATTTTTTTTTATAAATTTGTATTTTTACCTGTGTTTTGTGTATGTACAATAAAAAATGTACATACATACATCATCGAAATGACAAGCTCACGTAAGTGTCATATAGTTTGTATTTCGAAAACCGGTTTACTCGACTTATCGGGTTTCATTAGACAATCCTTTATTGGGCTTCACTGAAAATCAGCGTTGCGTAATGTGCCCTGTGGCTCATTTCGCGACACCAAAGTTATGTGACAATTTAGCACAATAAGTTTTATATACTGTTTTGCTATTTATAGTTATTCTATTGTAATCTCATTGTGCTACAGATAGTTCAACTCATCTGTGGGCGCGGTATGTGTGTGTGCGCTTGTAATTATACAGCTTTCTTTTGTTTTTGTTTTGTGTGGAAGTGACACGGCCGTCGTCGTCCGAGCAACACGCGTATATACAAGGTTTACTCACACATAGCGCCGCGCGCAAAGATGAGTTAAACTATCTGTAATAAGTAATAATATAAATTTCCTTTCTTACTATTTGTTTCACGAATAAGAAAGAATGACAGAGATACGTTACGCTACTGAGCGTTAGCGATTGGCAAATTGACTACGCACTCTGATTGTTAAACTTCTAAACTGTAAAAAATAGGCTTTTCGCTAGAGCGCTGTAGTTTTGTGTTAACATCGGTAGCGTGCCACAAACTTATCTCACTCGACGTCCCTGCTGTTGAATTTAATATTGTAGCTAAATATTTTTCCATATTTTTCTCCGATTATTAATGCCAATTAAAATGGCAATGGCATTGGTGTTTCATGGTATTTTGCGATTAATAATTATCAATATTATAGTACCAATTACTGCCACCGTGTCAGATATGTTTGTGGCCATACGAGGATAAGGGTGCGGCCCCACTGAGGCGGAGAGGAGCGGAGATGTGCAAAATTGGCAAATGTAATTGAAATGAAGAATGAAATTGGTCAATTTTGCACATCTTCGCGCTCCTCTCCGCCTCAGTGGAGCCGCACCCTAACTCCTTTGTCAGAGCTGACGTTTAACAGCAGATAAGATTTTCTTGCCAGTTCGATATACCTACGTAACTTTTGGAAATCAATGTCGTACAGAGCGCCATTTGCATTAGTTGTCAATTTGCAGCACGATTGTATTGTATTAGATTTCTTCTGTATTTGTTGTATTCAATCATAACACTTTTTATTAGGAGTTTTGGTCAATATTAAATTTATTGGCTGCCTATGCAGTTCGTAAGACTAAATATTGAAAAAAAAAACAATACCAATTACACTGGTCACCCAATGTGTTTATCATAAAATGTTCATTAATTTGTTTTCTGATCTTAGCTAAATACAGGGTGTATTCGAAATTTCCTTGAGTTGAAGATCGTATTTTTCCGTAGTCTTATAGTAAATAATGATATCACATAATATACCTATTCTACAACTCGAATACGCCTTGTATAAATTAATATTAGAGACATTGAAACAAAATCTTCATATTGTTGTATTTGTACTTTGTATAAATGTTTAACACTTTTTTACATAATACTATTTTGCCAGCATGTGTCGTGTTTTTCTTTTATAACACAAAAGAAAGCATATTTCCAATAACTTATGGTCCATTTTAAAACTTTAGGAGGTCAAAGTATCTATTATGCTGCACTGAAATATTAAAAAATACGGGTTATCTGAATATTTTTTATATCCACGTTATTGCAAACAATTTCTTTTTGTACTCTTTCTCTTAGGCCCATATTAGACTATCATAGAAATATGATCATAGACATATGACTCATATTAATTTGATAAACCTATGACAGTGTAATAACAACCTATGATTCATAATAGTCTATGATCATAGAAGTTTGATCCTATTTGACAGCAAGCGTTCAATTATGATCATATGTGGTCTAACCTCAAAGATGGCGTCGTCAAAAACCAAGAATTTCGAGTGGAATCTTGAAACAACAAAATCTTTAATAAATCTGTACGAGGAATATGAGTGCTTATATAACAACCTCAACCCAGATTACAAAAATCGCGACAAACGATTAGTATTGCAACGGAAAACGCGGCTAAATCGGTATCCATCTTGATTACCTATGACGTTTATATGATATTAGGTGTAATATGAAAAATTATAGAATGGCATAAATAAAATATGATCCAGGATTTTGACAGATATGAGATCATACTTCTATGATAAATATATGATAGTCTAATATGGGCCTTATGCAATTACAAACTTGACATAGATTGGAAATACGCTTTTCCGCTTCACAATAGTATTTCATTTGAGTTGACGCACTGTTCGCTAGACGTTTTGTTTATTAGACGCTATTCGCCCGGCCGGTTGTCTTTGCGCAAAGAGAATATGAACATCGGGAAGGCGATTGTAGAAAATTACTTCAGGTAAGTTTTACATATACAGGGTGATTCCGGGGTCGTGGAGCAAGAGTGAACAGAGTACTAGGGACGGTCACGCTGACTAACTTTCACTATGGAGACAACCAATAAATCGCGAAAAAGAAATCTCCTCATCATGAGTTAATTGATACTTAACTATCAATTAAGGCTCAATTAACTCATAATTAGGAGATTTTTTTTTCGCTCTCTGGTTTATGGTATCGATTTCTGGGTTCTCCCTAGTGAAAGTTGCTCAGCGTGACCGTCCCTAGTACCCTGTTCACTCTTGCTCCACGACCCCGGATTCACCCTGTATACCTACATCATCAGCCTATGATAGTCGACTGCTGGACGTAGGCCTCTCCTTTTAATTATGCGTATGGACGCATTAGGAGGTAAATGCCCATAATCGCCACGCTGGGCAAGCGGATTGGCGATCGCAGTAATGTGTCCACTATGATGACGCTGCTGCCCATCATCAATCTTTTTTCAAATAATGGTCAGTGACACTTCAATCCCTTAGTCGACTCTTACAACACCCGCAGGAGGAGTTGCGGTGGTGACAAATGTATTCTTACTGCCGTCACCACACGGCCAGGTAAGGTTTGTTTGTGTAGGTACATATATGATCTTGCTCTTTATTAAAGCATGTTAATATTAGTCCAGTAGTTTCTTAACATCTGTTCAATTGATATAATTAAACGGTTCAACTCACGTGTACTAACTACGTGCGTGTTTCGCTGCAGAACGGTCTCTGTGCTTGATAATGGAGACCTAGGCTCTCCGAATCATGACGCACGTGGTGATTAAATACGAGTTTGACCGTTTAATTATATTTATAGTAGTAATATTATGTCTCCAAGTTACGTACGGGCAATTCCATGCAAGAGTGTAATGTAAGTTACCAATTTCTCGCATGTTTATTTATTAATCGTGCAAGTTTTACTGTTATTATATCTAGATATCAAAATTATAGTTATGTAGGTACTCGTAGATATAATGTTACAATGAAACTTGGATAAAAAGTAAATAAACAGACGATGAAATGGTCACTTTCATTACAGTTACATGGATTTACCCGTACGCTTTCCAAAAACCCAAAGTATTTTTTCATACGAATTAATTTCAATTTCAATAAATTACTCGTAAATACTAATTCATACAAATAGCCTTAACTTTTTGTTACGACTACATCTTTTCAATTCTGGATATCGACAAAAAGACGTGTAGGACTGTTGTTGATACTGACCGTATCAGTTATCACCAGAGATCGGACAAATGTGCGCCATTGTTCGCAATAATATGGACATGACTCAAAATTTGATTAAATAAATAATTAAACCAATAATTTCTTGAAATTTGATTTCGAAGCTTTGAGGTGACTATTTATAAAGGTTTTCATAGTTACCGGTGTCAAATAGGTAATTTACTGAAAATGATTAATTTTTCAATCAACTTTGGAGCCATGTCCATATTATTGCGAGCAATGACGCACATTTGTCCGATCTCTGGTTATCACGCATGCTAACAGATTCGTAATTTACAGCCCTACAAGCATAGCTGGCAAGAAATCCAACGAGCTACTCCAAAGCGGACTATCAAGCCTCAAATCCGCAGCTACAAGTATGGCGAAGAAATTCGACGAAATGAAGGAAGTTATCTCGGCGAATTCTACGCCTGTGAAGGGGGCTATAGGAAACGCTACTAGTGCCTTCACGAGTTTCATGGAGGATGACTCCACGGATGGGTCTTCGGAAATCAATCCGGATGGTAATTTTACTTTAAAATTAGCTGGCAAGCAGGGATCGGATACCGGTTTTTACGTCATACAAATTTCATTCTTATTCGTACTTCATAATATAAATTATTTGTTAATGAAGTAATTAAAAATACGATGTTGTTAATATTGAGTACTAAATAGAGAGTGTAAAATATTTTGAAATATTGAGCTCCCGGTTTTTTAAAAAAATGGTTCCGATACCTGCTGGCAGGATCGCCATGTGATGTATGTACGTAACTTTATTGAATGAAAAGAAAACAAGAAACAGTTACAGAGGACATGAATGGAACAACATAGGCGAACTTTTCCCTTCAAGGGATCTCTTCCAGTTAGCCTTTGAAGAAATGAGTAAAAAAAGACCAAGTCACGACCAAGGAACAAACATTTGTGATAAATAAAAACACAAATAATGCCCTCTTTGGGATCCGAACACGGAACCTCCAGCTTCGTAGGCAGGTTCGCTACCAACTAGGCTACGAAAGCTGACAATTTGTTCTACATTTTCTTTTGTATTCCTATACAGAATGGACGGGCGGCATGCATTTCCGAAGAGCGTCGAGCGACGCCGAGCTCGCGTGTGCGATGGAGCGCGGCTCACTAGCCACCTTGCTGTCGCATTTACCTGACAATTTATACCCACAACAAGCGGTTAGTCATATTTGTAATAGTAACGTATTGCGAAAACACAAATCAGATTATGTATTAACTAAATATTATGATTTTTACTTTTTATTTTTCCTCAGTAGTCACACTACTTAATAGCTTAATACTATACACCGTGTTTTTATTGATTTCCGTTAAATGAAAGGGTAGCTTATTTAGGTCAAAAATAATCGATTTCTCTAAGAAACTAGTATCTTAACTCTTACTATTATTGAGTTATTAAAAAAATAAGTTTAATGACTGAACAAGTGTATTGCAACCTTTATTACATCCTAATGCTACTTATTTTGACATGTGCCGTCAGTCACCTGAAATCAACTTTTGTGTTATTCTTAAGGTTATATCACACTTACTATTTCATTTATTATGTATGAAAACGAAAAAAAAATTTTTTTTTTCGAGTTCGACTAAAAGCTATATACTAGGTCTAAACTCCAATTAACGTACCAAGCAGCCTGTTAAATTTAACGGAATTCAAAAAAATACGGTGTATAAATTATAAATATTAAATGTTATATCATATACCAAAGAAAAAACGACCAAGATCACCTAATGTCCGAGGTGGGGATCGAACCCACGTACTCGGCTTTCGCGGCTGATGGTTTCTTTGGTATATGACATCTAATATTTATAATTGTAATATTAAGTTAAATACGAACCTGCATATGATTGGCCGTGTGGTGACGGCAGGAAGTATACATTTGTCATCACCCCAACTCTTTCGCGGGTGTCGTAAGAGTCGACTAAGGGATTGAAGTGTCTGACCATTCTTTGATTTGATTGATGATGGGCAGCAGCGTTCCTTTAGTACCGTTTGATTGCCAGATTTGGTAGCTGCCTGCCAAATGGGAAGTATGGTTTCCCGCCTGCTATGAAATGCGACTAACTTGCCCATCTAGTAGCTGGATTTGGTACAAACCTGGTTACAAATCGGTAATGGTAAATCCCGATTTAAAGCCAGTTACCTATTGGGATTTTATTCCCATTTCGAAGCTGGTTACGAAACTGGCTACCAAACGGTATTAAAGGGCAGCGTCATCATAGTGGACACGTTACTGCGATCGCCAATCCTCTTGCCCAGCGTGGCTATGGGCATTTACCTCCTAATGCGTTTGTACGCATTAATAGAAGAGGCCTACGTCCTGCAGTGGACTGAGATAGGCTGATGATGTGTGATGATTATGAGGGCTGTGTTAGTGGCTTTTTTAGTTTCTAATTAAACTACATGTTTACTATGTCATTTATAAATCGTCGGTTGAAATAAAGATAGGATATCTCAGTTCAGATTCAATACTTGTTTGTGTTTTTAAGATTATTGATAGTTTTATAGTAATTTTCGCTTATCAGCTGACGAAATAAAATGTCTTGCTAAATCTCTCCTTCTGATGAACACAAATGTAGAGTGCTGGAGAAGGATAAAACAAATTTTGGTGTTTTAGATTTGACCAATGATTGACGCCATAACCTTAACCTAAAGCCCATTATGCTAACTTACTTATTAACTTCGGCCAATTAAAAATTTTATTATATAAGAATTAAGTTGCATTTGCTTTCCTCATAAAATTTTTGAACAAACTAAAATCTACTTTATTTCGTACTCGGCAGGAAATAAAGTCGACTGTAAAATTTTCAATTTTATTTTTGGATGTTTCCTTTACGAGGGTATATGTTTTCTTTTATTGCAGGACAACCTCAAATCATCTCCCACAGTAACAGCACACATGTCATCCTGTTCGCAATGCCACCAATGCTACGCGTTACTCTACGACGAAGATATAATGGCAGGATGGGCGGCAGACGACTCTAATCTCAACACTCGCTGCACTGCCTGCGGGCGACATACTGTGCCGTTGCTATCTGTACAGGTTAGTTGTACAAATAAATATATATTGGAGTATGTTTTAGACTTAGCAATGCCACCAATGCTACGCGTTACTCTACGACGAAGATATATTGACGGGATGGGCGGCAGACGACTCTAATCTCAACACTCGCTGCACTGCCTGCGGGCGACATACTGTGCCGTTGCTATCTATACAGGTTCGTTATACAATTTAATATGTATTGGAGTATGTTTTAGACTTAGCAATGCCACCAATGCTACGCGTTACTCTACGACGAAGATATAATGGCAGGATGGGCGGCGGACGACTCAAACCTCAACACTCGCTGTACTGCCTGAGGGCGACATACTGTGCCGTTGCTATCTGTACAGGTTTGATATATAAATTAACCATCAATAGGGCAATGGTAATATATTTACCAATTTGCCAATGAAATTTAGGTGTGGCTGAAGCCTTATTAAGAGTTAAGAAATGACCATGGTTACCCACGACAACACAATCGAACCACAGTATTTGATTCTTGTGCACGCACCAATGTACAAACGAAATCGTGGATTTATCAATCAGGGATAAAGCACTTTTATCGATAATTTAGTCTGCTTGAACAACAGTCCCGAATCATCCAAATCTTTCCGTGGGTGTCGTGAGAATCGACTAAGGGGCTGAATTGTAAATGAATATTCGTTTTTTGAAGATTGATGATAGGCAGCGTTCGCCTGTGCTGCTGTCCCTTCAGTATCGTTTTGTAGCCAAATTTGGCAGCTGGCTGCCAAACGGGAATTATGGTTTCCCGTCTGGTAGACAGCTATGAAATGGGACTAACTTTCCCATCTAGTAGCTGGATTTGGTACAAACCAGGTTACAAATCGGTAATAGCAAGCCCCAATTTAAAGGCAGTTACCTATTGGAATTATATTCCCATTTCCAAGCTGGTTACGAAACTTTGGCTACCAAATGGTACTAAAGGGCAGCGTCATCATAGTGGACACACTACTGCTATCACATTTCCGCGTGGCCATCGTAGCGATTATAGCATTTACCACCTAATGCGTCCATACGCATTGTTGATAGGAGAGGCCTACGTCCAGCAGTGGACTGAGAGAGGCTGATATACAGGGTGTTTTTTTTTCGACCGTTCAAATTCTACGTAGTGAATGTGTAGGTCATACTGACCAACTTTTACTATGGGGACAAAGTCGAAATCGCGAATAAAAAATCAGCTGTTTCATACATTTCGGCCGGCGTAATGCCGCCAATTTGTATGAAACAGCTGATTTTTTTTTCGCGATTTCGACTTTGTCCCCATATTAAAGTTGGTCAGTATGACCTACACATTCACTACGTAGAATTTGAACGGTCGAAAAAAAAACACCCTGTATTAACATAAAATGAATTGTTACAGATAATGCGGGAGGGTCAAACGCAAACAGAAACTCTCAGCGTGCCTTATTTAAATCCATTGGTGCTAAGGAAAGAATTCGAATCAATATTAGGTAAGCATGATTACAGAATAGTACATTACGAGACAAGTGCGAAAAACATAAAATTCGAAACGAGTGGCGATGTTTTAAAACACGACCGATAAATCGACACGAGTTACGAATTTCGTTTTTGCACGTGTCTCGTATGTACGACGTTTTTTAGTGCAGATGGCCCTCCGAAGTTTTGGACCTGACGTAAAATGACACACTTCTCGCGCTAGAGCCTAAAAAAGGCACCATCTGCACTAAAAAACAATAATTATTAGATTCCGGAATTTTTATTAATTATTGAATGTGACTAGTGGCAAAATATTGAAGCAAATCCCTTGAAAACTTTTTTTGGTCCATCGTTCACTTGCAATTAAATTTGCTATCGAAAAGAAAACACGAATTTCAAATTCCTTGTGTTTACATGACATGTTGTTGTGTGCGTAACCTCAACTCTCGTGGGACTACTCACTACTCAATCTTTATTGCACTACCAATAGTCGTAGATTTTTTTGAAGTCGCCACAGAAATACGACCGCTGCACTAAAACACATTTTTTTTTATTTAAGCTGAAACTTATCTATATATACAAAATTGTTTTGCATGCAGTGTTTACCTGTAAGTGATTGTGACACCATTCCTTGAATGTATTAGCAAGTAAGTTACAAATGCATTGATGTCAACAATTGTTGGTGAACCTTAATAAATAAAATAAAATAAAACACTTGAACCATAAACATAACGCATAATTTTAACTCACGCAATCTTAAACAGGTAGAGAAGGCGACTCCTGTCTCCTAGAGAAGGAATTTGTGGAATCCCACCCCATCGTGTACTGGAATTTAGTCTGGTACTTGGATAGAGCGAATATCGAGAGCCATCTACCGGATCTGCTGTGTGCCAACTACCCCGCCATGTATCAGGGCGAGATACCTGATGAAAACAGCGGTGAGTTTTGCGTTCTCGAAGACGTTAACATAAGAAATTTATATTCTTTTTTCTCCGATAAATACAGGAAATATTGGAGTGTGAATTCAGTACCATTCCAACCATTTACTCCCTTATTCATAAACGTTTGCTAACTTAACAAGCCGCTAAAGAGCAAAAGGGACAAAGTAATTCTTTGTCCCTTTTGCTCTTATGGACACATTGTTAAGACCGAAAGGGACAAACAATTATTAGCGGCTTGTTAAGTTAGTATACGTTTATGAATGAGGGGGATACAGTTTAGAGAACGGCACGACCGACGACGACGATGAACGGCTTGTCAACAAGTCGAAACCGTTTCGGAAAATAGCGGTTAATACCGGTTAGTTTCACATTTACACCAAACTGTCAGAAGAACCGAATAGATAAAAATAAAAATAAATAAGTGGCACTGCCAGCTTTCTGATAACATTTCTTTAAAAACCGGTAAACATATAACGGTATAACGAAACCGAAATAAAAAGGTTTTGCATCAAACCGGTATCCGAGCCCTGCTTGGGACTGAACAGTGAGTGGAGACTAAATTAAAGGACTGTTTTTAAAGATTTATTCTATTTTTCATCACACTTGCTGTCTAAGCGCGCCATTGCTTGCGCGCGCAGCGGGAGTAATAGAAAAGTGAAATTCCCTAGGGAGTAATAGAAATGTCAGTACGTCTTTTAATAATATTATGTCTTAAAACTTATTTTTTGGTTGACAAGTGTGATGAAAAACATTGTATGCATCACGGTCGGTAAGCGGAATACTAACTCGAGTCATAAAAGCCCTCCGCCTAACGGCGTCGGGCTTCTAACACTCTCGTTAGTAATTCCGTACTTACCTCCCTTGATGCACAATGTACTATTAAATTTCTTCATAATGTAAACCCGTAGTGGTGAAAACAGAACCACTGCAACTGTTCATTAGAAATGTAGAACAGAACTTTTTAAGCGGGTCCACACTGCGCGAATAGCCTCACGGCAATTGGAAGCGGATACATTCACTTGCTTTTGTTAAGGCGAGGTAATAGTAGAAATCCCGTTTGTTTTTTCAGTTTTCTTAATAATACTACTTCCTTATGATGTAAAACTTACATATGTTACATTTAAGAACTTGATCTATCACGCATTGATTATATTAGGTACTTAAATAAACTTAGCCCTATAGAAAACGACGCCAAACATAGGTCTAATCTCTGCATGAAAACTCATTTTGCCACGAAACAACATAACTTTACCGAGAAAAAAATATATCAGAAGAAACGTCAAAGTCTGTGTCAAAGGTATTCGAGATAAAATCATTAATATTGTAAGAATTATATTTCATCATACAAAATATGTGAAATTGTGCTCCCGAATCGTACTTGTGGTCATCTTTCAGTCCCAATTGGGACCTGTCGGAGGGAGGACGTACAAACAGCAACACAGCTAGGTATACACTTCAGAAATTGGAAATATTGCATGAAAGAGAATCACACTTACAGTCACATGTCAGTTACATAGGAATGTTGAGCCACTTGGCAAAGGATGCAATTTGGTCGTGTAATATTATGGGTTCGGTATTTTTCGTTAGGTTAGTAGGCACGATCGCGACATTTCCGATGGTCCCCGATGATATGTCATCGAATCTTTGTTGCGTCAAAATTTCAGTATTTGAAAACTAGGTAGTTGACATAATAAAAATTCCTTCGTCTACGAAAATTAAGAATTAGCTATCGGCCATTATTAGACGCTAGATGTCGTTGTTCCTAGTGAAAACTGGATAACGACAGTTCTTCATAGATTAGTCTAAAACCGTTTAGTAATTTATTCACATTTTCTTCAAATCGGATGCTGATTGATGATTTATCTGACATCCGACGAGGTATTTTTTCAAGTCAAGATATTTTTACAACTAGCCATGTTATCGGGCAATTTTAAATGATTTTTTTCATTGACAGAGACAAATGCTATTGCTATCTTTATCATTCGTCACAGCTCCTAGTTGATGTTAGTTGAATACTTATTTAACCTTTGTGGAAATATGGTAGATAGACGTTTGACAGCCTACCTTTAATCTGTCAGTAGCCATACAAATGTTTAATAGAGACTTGATAGTTACTGGCTGAAATTATAACTTTGAAAAAATATCTGACAGTGACAGCCGTTGAAAGGAAAATGAACGAAAATTTCTACATATTAGCAGCTTAGCGGTCAAATTACCGGCTCTGAAGTTAGATTGACGTCTACAGAACTAAAGCGGATATTATATATAACGTAACTATAGTAACGTCAGCTTCCGGAAAAATTGCGATCAAACATTGGTTAAACGTTTTTGTTATTACGTAACCATGGTAATGTCACCTTCTGAAGGAACCGCGAGCGATCATTGGTAAACCGTAGCAATGCTCGCCCCATTGGTCAGCAGAGTTCGGCCGAAGTCGTGATACCAGTCTCATAAGATTTCGGAACCCGATTTGTATTATTCGACCAAGTTGCGAACAGTGCGAACAATCAACATTTCCGTGTATTATTTAATTTGAAGTTGACATAATATAAATATATTTATCTCTTTCATTTTCTCTCTGCTCTGTCTTTAATGGTCAGTTAGGAGTGTTGCTGTTTGTACGTCAGTTTTGCGCACCGCTGTCGTCAACCAAACTATCTTTAAAATTGGTGTGATAACACATAGAAAAAAGTTATCGTCACTGGCGCTTCGGAGACTGAATAAACATAAGCGGTGAGTGACTAAATTAGTAGAAATACGTTATTCAATTTATCAAACCAAAATAATAACAAACATATTACACAGTATACATAAAAACAGTAGGATGACTACTGGTGATAAGACCATGACACTTTTTGTTTTGACATGACAAAAATAGTGAAATAATTAATCTAGTAACTGGAGTTCGAGGCCAAAGAATCTACGAAAATATTGCCACAACAATGAAATGTTCTTACACTAGTAAATCCTTATTTTCTGAAAACAGACAATGAGACATATTATTTATTGGTAATTTTAATTCTTTAATTTATAGAAACAATATTATTTACTTATTTTCACGTAAATTTAAGATGTTTTAATAAAAACTTAATTATCCGCAATTATTAGTAACAAAGTTGGTATTGCGCTGGTATCACCTCAGGTGTTAATAACATTTGGTACAGCAATTTAACTACACATAAATTAAAAGGTACGTATGGTTAAATTACTATTACTAAGCAGTTTTAACTCGTAATAAGGCAGGAGTGCCTTATTACGGGTTAAAATTATGGGAAAGAATTTTGGAAATGTAAAATGAAAGCATTTTTTGTATTTTATTTTTTATTTGTCTTCTTCATCACTTATCCTCCTGAGTCCTGGGTAAAAATTGAGTACACTCCCATAAAAGCCGAGAGTAGGGTTGCCAACTTTTTTCAAAGGAAATATAGTATTTTTCAAATTTTCATCTAAAAAGATATAGTACACCCAAAAAAAAATAGTACACTAGAGAAAAAGGTTAAAACGCATGCAAAGTTTGTTTAACTACACTTACCATAGTTTTAAAGAAGTGTCTAGTTGGTTACCGGTTATTAGAGTTTCATACTTTTAACTTATGCTTCACTTATTCTTCAGAGCAACCAACTCCAACACATGCATAATAAGATTGGAGATAAAGAAAATGTATGAAATATACTATGGGAAAGGCAGTAATGAATAAAACCTCATTTTAAACTATAATATACATATACAATATACACCATTTATTTCTATTTGTCCTTAGTCCTTATCCTTATGATCCTTATCTTTACTGAGCTTTAAAGTTATACTTCTTTGTACCTTGTGCCAATTTAATCAATTTTTGGTTTTTAATAAAGGTGTTATATGAATCCTCACAATTAAATGATAAATTAATATAAATCAACAACTCATTTTTGATTAATGATAGGTTTGCTCTGTTCCTCTCTTCACGCCACTTCAATTTCATTACAGAAAAGATTATGTATAATGTATTCGAGTGCAAATTGTATTGCAAAATTTGTGACGCACAGACACGAGAAGCATATTATTTTTTTACCAGTACAAAGCATAAGGACCCCTCAAAATATAGTATTTTTGCTATACATTTTTCCAACAGTATATAGTACGGAGGGCTGAAATATAGTACAATACTATATTATATAGTACGGTTGGCAACCCTAGCCGAGAGGCCTTTATGACGCCCAAATAATTTGTAAAAGAAATGCTTAAAGTATACCTCTTAGAGTATAAAACCAACTTAGTTCCAACAAAAATGTGACAAACTCATTTTAAACCTTAAAATAAGCGACAGTAAGTTGAGGACTCAACACTGATGGTGTTATAAAGGACTCTCGGCTTTTATGGGAGTGTACTCGATTTTTACCCAGGACTCTGGAGGATAAGTGATGAAGAAGACAAACGAAATCAAAATACAAAAAATGCTTTCATTTTACATTTCTAAATTTCTTTCCCATAATTTTAACCCGTAATAAGGCACCCGTGCCTTATTACGGGTTAAAACTGCTTAGTAATAGTATAGTATAGTACTTATACTGCTTAGTAATTTAACCATACCTACTGTCTTAATAAAATATGGCACGCGGTCGTATGTGTTCACTGGTAATTCAACTTCTTTTTAAAATAGGCTTTGAAACGTTGGCTCTTATCATTTTAAGTTCTTTACAAGAAAATTTTGTCATATCAATGTTAGTTAAGAGAAAAGAAAAGTTTTTAGGTATTTACGTGTTTTTACGAAAATCCTAGTTGTGACAGCCATATTAAACAAAAAGGCGTAGGTACAAACATTACACAGGTATATAATGTTTTTATTAGGAATTATTTTAAATAAATTAATTAAATAACAAAAAGGTTGTGGAAACCTGAAAACTTTATTTGACAATGACATTAGAGACTTTGACGGATTTGACAATAACGCATCTGTCGTAGTTTCGTTGGCCTCGAACTCCAATTACTAGTGTAAGAATGGTAGTAGTATAATTGGTGTTCTTTAAAATATAATACAAGACTTGTGCAACACATTAAGACTAATATAATGCCCTGACTTCTCTTCTTACTCCGTCCATCAATCTTTGTACATCGGTTTCGGTGATCGTTTTACATGTTGTATGCCAATATTTTTTGAATTGTTGCACATCAGTAGCAATTTTCTGACTCCTTTTTAGATTTCTTTTCATTATTGCCCAGAATTTCACTACAGGCTGGAGTTCTGGGCAGTTTGGAGGATTTGCAGATTTCGGTACAGCAGAGATATTATTTTCGGCATACCATGTCAAAACCGATTTCGCGTAATGAGAAGTGGCAAAATCAGGCCCAAATATGATTGACTGGGCGTGGCTTCTTATGAACGGCAATAAACGTTTTTTTAAACACTCCTTCATGTAAACGACTTGGTTAACCGTACCAGTTGTAACGAAAAATTTGCTTTTTTTACCACATGTACATATGGCTTGCCACACTAAATTTTTTTTACAAACTTGTCAATTTTTTTGTTGTAAATTTATCATCAATACCCCCTCATTTATTTGCGACGTAAAACTGTAACCCTGGCAACTGCTTGAAATCTGCCTTGACGTAGGTCTCATCGTCCATCAAAATGCAATCAAATTTCGTTAAATAATTTGTATACAACTTTCGGGCTCGAGTTTTACATATTTTTTGTTTAGTAGCATCGCGATTTGTAACGCTAGACGCTTTACATGAGTGTAAATCTGCTTTTTGTTTGATCTTCTGGACGTACAACTTCGATAACTTACATTTCCTGGCGACGTCTCAAATGGACAGTGTTGGATTCTTATCAAAGTGCTCAATGATTTTCCTTGCCTTATTTTTATCCATGGAACCGTGTTTTCTACGCAAACCTTTCTTCCTTTCGACCGTCAACCTCGCGCAATAATTAGCCAATACCTTTTGGACTGTAGATTTAGGAACGGATAATAATTTAGCTAGCTTAGTTTGCGACATATCAGGATTTTCATTGTAAGTGTACAAAATACTTTTGCGCTTGTCCAGTTGGCTAGAGGCCATTTTATTATAGTTATTATTTTTAAAATCGAAAGTAGTCCCAAAATAAACCTTATATATCCCGCTTTCTAACTGTGACAGATTTCACACAGTACAGATTTCATTTTTCTTTTATTTATTTTATTCCGACCACTTTTTTCGTGGACAGTCTTTAGTTCGTTATCATCCAATAAAATTTTAAAAACACAATTTATTTTGGAATTCGAATTATTTTATGAAATGTTTTGCAAGCAGTCGCACTATATTGATTTAAACTTTCACGATTATCACTCATATTTTAAATACAAACGGGTCCTAATCGCGTAAACTTACGTTTAATTATATCCTGACGTTTCGGGCATGACGTTACACTCATGGTCGCAGACAGACATGAGTATCTACTACTAATAATATACCATCAATTAAAAAAAAATATGGGAAATAATGCGAATTGTTACAAAACATACCGAGAATAGTACATTTCGATTCAAGCGCGAAAAAAATAAAGATCTAAAGGAGTGGAGATAAATTAAAGCACGACCGAGTGCTTTAAATCGACACGAGTTACGAATTTCGTTTCCGCACGTGTATCGTACGACGTTTTTTCAGTACACATGGCCCTCCGAACATTTCAACCTGACGTAAAATGAACCACTTCTCGCACTAGCGAAAATGCACCATCTGTACTAAAAAATAAGATTTTCATAACAAAATTGAATGGAAAAATATACGAATTACTAAAGTTGCTATAGGGAATGGCGCCCATTATGTTACATTTGCATAAAGGGTAAATTTACAAAAATTTAAAATTTTATATATTTGATAAATGTGATCTATTACCTATACCAATGATATGCTACATATTTATTGTAACGGTGAAAAAGTAACCCTGTATAACACAGATAAACTTGACCATGTACAGTGATCGTACTAATAATGTGGATGACGTTAAATCACCTATAGAATGTTTTCAAAAAATATTTTTACTAAAATTGCCACTTATTATTTATCAACCTCTTTAATTAAACGAAAGTGTCATTTGAAATAAGTAAGTTCAGTAAATAATGTTGTTCTATTTTTACTAATGTTTTAAAATACACAAGTGAATGTCGAATTTACAAGAATATTGTTATTATTTACCCTTTTTGGAGATACGTGACAAAAACATGTACGTGCTGTGATCAAAACATACTAAACATAGGACCAACATTCAAATGCATTTTGGAGATAACACAATATATCAGAAATATAGAGCCAAAGAAAACGCAAATAGTATTAAAGACTGTATCGTTTGTTATAAATACAAGTTTAACCTGTTCTAACTATTGAAATATGTATTATTTTACGTTTCTATGTTCTGAGTGTATGGTGTGTGTGTAATGTATGGCTACTTTCCAAATTGTTTCTTTTAGGGGCTTTATCGTGCTTTAAATATTGCCTATCAAACGTACTTCGGACAAACCTATACAGCTGAATGTAAGACTATTTCAACGACTAAATGGTACTATTTTAAGAAGCAATAGGTCAAGATGCTGCTCGAGTATATTATCTAAACGAAGTCTTCATGATTCCCCAATCAGGCATACACAAATAAAATGTGGTGGATTTTATGTTTTACATAAAATCGGATTTTTACCCAACGTTTTAGATGCCCTTCACTTTCTTATGCGTGCGAGAACAGCGAAGCAGCTATAAAAATCAGCCATGCATAAAAGCCTTAATGAAACACCATGGGCTTGATCCACAGTTAGAACAGGTGGATATAAATGCTCCATGACAGTTATATTAGATGTCAAAGTCAAATACACATAAGCTACATACCATATTGTCTTTAAAGTATCCTTTCACAAATTCAGGTCATTTTTTTGGGCAATATAAGTGCTATGGCAATATCTAAATGTTTGACATTACGAACCACATGAAAGCGTGTCTTTCTTTTTTTGTGTGTGATGTCGTCTTTTTCACAAAACGTAAATTTTCTTGTAATAGATAATTGTCCGAAATACTTTTTATTGCCCAGGAGGATTGGGTTAGTTGTGTCTAAACCAGATACTTTACGTCGAGTTCCTAGGATGAAATGTGTACCTTATTAAAGCAGTAATTAGACACATGTATGTTTCTATATAAAAATGTAATATAAAAAATTACCCCAAGTAAAGTTGTATTTATAATAAATGATACACCCTTTAATATAGGCCTCACAAATTTTATGATAGCAGCGAGTATACCCTGGGTGCAACTACAAAATATAATCAATACATCTTTCATCCTGTATACATGTAATGGATTGACTCGCGATTATTATATTACTTTGTGAAATATGCAGCACAGAAGTTTAAATAAAAGCTTTATCCTGTGTGTTGCCAGTGATGACATACGGTACTGAAACGTGGCCGCTTACAATGGGTCTCATAAGAAGGCTCAAAGTCACCCAAAGGGCAATGGAGAGGGCTATGCTAGGAGTCTCTCTGCGTGATCGGATTAAAAATGAGACCATCCGCAGCAGAACCAAAGTAACCGAAATAGCTCTCCGAATCGCTAAACTGAAGTGGCAGTGGGCGGGGCACATTGCGCGTAGAACCGATGGCCGTTGGGGCGGGAAGGTTCTTGAGTGGCGGCCACGTACCGGAAGGCATAGCGTGGTTACGCCCCCCACAAGGTGGACCGATGACCTGGTGAAGGTCGCAGGAGTCCGCTGGATGCGGGTGGCGCATAACCGGTCATTGTGGCAATCTTTGGGGGAGGCCTATGTTCAGCAGTGGACGTCTTTCGGCTGATATGATGATGATGATGATGATTATCCTATATGCAAAATAAGGTACGTTATTTTTGCCTCATCTGCATGATTAGTTCGACCCCTGATCATCACATATAATTATATACTTTTTTCGTGGACAGTCCTTATATCAAAAATTTTGAAAATAAGCATGTTTGCATAATTTTTTATGAAATTGTACGCCTGATACGCATTATAGGACCGCGGATCTATAACAAGTTTCGTATTAAATATTAATGGGATAGTCTCGCATCCGTGTATTTTCTAAATTTACCGTCTACTTTACACATGGCTTGCTAGAGCTTGCGTGATTATAAATTAATCACTTATATTATTATTATGTTACACTATGTCGTTTCGATTCACACTAGTCACATAGTTGTAGTACTGTAAATATTTTCACTATGAGTATTACAGTATCACGTCATCATTGACGGCGACTGTCACGGGTATTAGTGGAGGCTGGATGACGCTTAAAACTAGCGTTGGGAGGTCAAAGAATATGGCCTTAACGTTACAAACATCCATAAAAATATCCTTAAATACATTAATCAATTCAATTTTATTTGAATCCTTATTATTAATTATCATCAGGTACCTATTAGGCGCGAGTTACCATGTTCGGCCCGGCAGTATTATACTACGATACGCAACAGTTTAGCATACAGTGACACTTCTCACTTGCTTTTGTTAACGTTACAAACATTAATTTATTTACTTAAACTTTATTGCACAGTAAAAAATACAGATACAACAGACGGACTTAATGCCATAAGGCATTCTCTACCAGTCAACCTACAGGCCAAACAGATAAACATTAATGGTGTGGGATGTGAAGAGTTCATACTTTCATCAACATTCATAAAAGTATTCTTAAATACATCGATCAATTCAATTTCATTTGAATTCTTATTAATAATTATCATCGGGTACCTATTAGGCGCGATTACCACGATCGGCCCGGCAGTGTTGTAATACGCAACAGTTTAGTATACAGTGACACTTCTCACTTGCTTTTGTTAACGTTACAAACATTCATACAAGTATTCTTAAATACATCAATCAATTCAATTTTATTTGAATTCTTATTATTAATTATCATCGGGTACCTATTAGGCGCGAATTACCACGATCGGCCGGCAGTGTTTTACGATACGCAACAGTTTAGCATACAGTGACACTTCTCACTTGCTTTTGTTAACGTTACAAACATTCATACAAGTATTCTTAAATACATCAATCAATTCAATTTTATTTGAATTTTTATTATTAATTATCATCGGGTACCTATTAGGCGCGAATTACAACGATCGGCCCGGCAGTGTTGTACGATACGCAACCAGTTTAGCATACAGTGACACTTCTGCCCTTATTTATTGAGATATGGTTTTCATCACACTTGCTGTCTAAGCGCGCCATTGCATGCGCGCGTAGCGGGAGTAATAGAAAAGTGAAATTCCCTAGGGAGTAATAGAAACGTCAGTACGTCATTTATTAATATTATGTCTTAAAACTTATTTTTTTGTCGGCAAGTGTGATGAAAAACATTGTATGCATCAGGGTCGGTAAGCGGAATACTAACTCGAGTCATAAAAGCCCTCCGCCTAACGGCGTCGGGCTTCTAACACTCTCGTTAGTAATTCCGTACTTATCTCCCTTGATGCACAATGTACTATTTCATGACACTTGCTGCCTAAGCGCGCCATTGTTTGCGCGCGCAGCGGGAGTAATAGAAAAGTGAAATTCTCTAGGGAGTAATAGAAATGTCAGTACGTCATTTAATAATGTTATTTCTTAAAACTTATTTTTTTTGTCGGCAAGTGTGATGAAAAACATTGTATGCATCACGGTCGGTAAGCGGAATACTAACTCGTATCATAAAACTTCTAACACTCTCGTTAGTAATTCCGTACTTACCTCCTTTGATGCACAATGTCAGTCGACAAAAAAGTCTCCTTTACAGCTCACAAGTGCAAACATCTTACCACGGATGCGCGATACACATAGAAACTCGGTTGCAACGAACGCTCATGCTGTCACGTGACGCGACAGCATGAGCGTGTTTGCACGTGTTTGCAGCGTGTTTGCACTTCTGAGCTGTAAAGGAGACTTTTTTTGTCGACTGTACTATTTCTTCCTATACAGGTTGTCAAGTAATATGCAGCTGGGACCTCGTCCGTTTACACGGAGAGGCCGGTACAGCGCTGTACCGAGCGTGGCGCGAGCGCCGCGCCGAGCAACAACGCTCGCGAGCGCTTCAAGCGCTGCTGCTCACTGACACCGCACAGGCGAACGCGTGAGTATAGCGCGACTTTTCAACGGAATCTTCGGAGAAACAAGGCTCGAAACCGGTTCGAAAATTAGTGGTTAATTTCGGCTTTACTCCGAACTATTAGTATGACTTAGAACGGGATATTTACCATGTCATATCATCAGCCTCTCCTATTACCTATGCGTAGACACTAGGAGGTAAATGCCCATAATCGCCACGCTGGGCAAGCGGATTGACGAACGTAGTAATGTGTCCGCTATGATGACGGTGCTGCCCATAATCAATCGTCTATCAAAGAATGATCAGTGCCACTTCAATCCCTTTTTCGGCTCTTACGACACCCGCGGGAAGAGTCGGGATGGCGACAAATATATTTTTTCTTGCCGTCACCACACCCATGTAAATTAGAATTGTTGTTTGAAATATCGGGTACTTAGTCATTTTAATTAACATGGTAAATATCCCGTTTTAAGGTATACTAATAATGTAAATGACCATGTTAGCCTTAAAAACGTTATTGTAACCTAAATAAATCGTTTTATATGACAAGTGACACTGACGTCCTGTCTAGTGAGAAGTTGACAACTTGACCTTGGCTAGAATAAACCGGTTTTTAATGTTCTAAACCGGTTAATTGACAGCGACTTGATGATAACGTTCCTTCAAAACCCTGTTAAAATATATCCTATCCTAATAAGGCATTTCTTTGAGCGTTTCAACCGCCGTGACTTCGGTGGCAACATTATTACGCGATTTCTGTCGGTCTCGTCTACCAAGATATCCAAAAATTTGTACATCTCTCAAGGGATTCGTGTGATAAGGCTGCCACCACGTTGTCACGGCGGTTGAAACGCGCGGAAAAATGCCCAATAACGAACGACTGAAATAAAAAAAACTCTTTTGCGTCAAACCGCTTTGCAAATTTAACCAGTAGCCGAGCCCTGCAAAGGACATACAATCGACCTCATTACTTACGTCACCTACTTTGCATCACAAGATTTTAACCCTTAGGTGCATTATGGTATCACACATTTTATTTCTGAAATGACTTATGTAAACAATCGATGCCAATTAGAACTCTGTTGCTCAGTGTGACAGTCGCAATTGATTACTTATTTCGACATGTGTCATTTCGGTCGTATCGTTTTTGATACTGTATGCACCTAAGGGTTAAATATTTCGAGGAATACTGTACAACAAAAATACGTTTGGACTATCGACTAAAAAGGCAAAACAGTTTTACATGTGCCCAAATAATGTATTCGACTATAACTGAACACCTCTACAAAATATCAAAACAAGATCTCACGTATCATTTCTGTCTTTCAACCTCACCTTGTAATCTATTAAAACGCCTGTTTTACAGAGTTGTGGTGGCAGTGTTGGACGGTCTACTGAGCAACGACCTGGTCGACGCGTTACGCCGCCTTGCAGCGTGGCGGGAAAGCACCGCCGGCAATAAGCGGTACCATTCCTTCTTCAGGTAAGACGTTTCATACCGCAATTCATTTAATTACGACGGCCTGTTTAACGATGCCCAGATATCCGTCTAATAAGATTATCACTATCCTTTTTCCCAGGCATATACAGGAAAGGACAGCTAACATTTATCTGACACATTTTATTTGGGGATAGGGAAACGGGTCCTTATACAGCGATCCCAAAGATGTAGATAAATTAACGTTTGTGTTTTCTCGATTCTTGTATTGTCATCATTTGACTAATAGTAAAGAGATAAGGCCCACCATGAGTGTTACTTTTATTAACACCACTACAAATGCAATCATAAGCTCTTGGTAATTTGTCTTTAACACTGGTTCATTATCATTAAGCATCATATTTCGCAATCCGGCGTATAAGCACATGCCACGTGATTGTTACATTAGTTTATAAACCTCAGTGAGTCCAGAAATGTTACTATTATGTTTCGGACTCTTTCAACAGCTGCCTGTATTTGATAACTAATTCAAATGTTTTGTCATATTTTGAGATTTTAACCTCGTAACGCCTATTTCTAATTTGAACCTTGTTCGATATGTAAATTGTTAAGAATTTTGTTTCAATAAACAATTAAAACAATAGCAATTTTAATTTAATTGGTTCATGAAAGATTAAAATTGGATTGCAAAAACGATGTACATTGTAATGTACATGGGGTCTTACGGGGTTAAATTTGTAAATAAATGTTTTTTTTTTAGTCTATCTAACTGATATTCGAATTCGCAGGCCTATCCGGCATCCGAAAAAATAATCAAAATGCAACCTAAGATTTTCATTGTAATCAGATTAGAAACGGCAACCTAGAATTAACCCTTAACCCGGGGAGAGTGTGGTGAAAAAAAGTTAAACAAAAATAAACTCTAAATATATTGACATAAGTCAAACGCAGGGTATGAGATACCCTGCCACACTCCCGCCGGACAAATGCATAGTGATGTATATATGCATCATGTATTCCTGACTCTATTCACAGCATGTCAGAATTCATGAATAAATCTTTGTCAAGGTCATGCATTTAAGGGTTAAAGTGACCTTGTTAATATTTACAGAGACATCCTATTCCTCGCGATAGCCGCGCTCGGGCCGCACAACATCGACGTGATCGCCTTCCAGCGCGAGTACTCGCGCGCACTCGCTTCGCTCGGTGCCTCCCCGCGGCCGCATGACTCCCCGCCCGCGCCCGCTGCTGTGTGCTGCCGGCATTACTTCCGGAGGCTAAGACTCTCGCAGGACGACTAGGGCCAAGGACCAATAAAGTGCTGGAGCATTCCATGAAAACATCTACTTTTTGTCGCTTACGACTCGCTATGGTAGCTACCCTAATCAAATATGGTAGCTGGTAGGAAACACTGTCAATCTTAAAGCCTTGATATGTTATTATTATGCCGTAACTCAGCTTACTAATTTAATTTCTCAAAAGTAATGAAAAGACAGTGTCGCTTACGACATGTTTTCATGGAATGCTCCTGCTCGGAACCAGGGATAGGATACCGGTTTTTTCTCCACAAAGGAACGGTTCCGGTTTCGTTCTTCGGTATATAAATTGTTTGTTAATGGAGTAATACAAAAATACGATGTTGTTAATTACATAAAACATTGAGTACTACATGAAGGTAAAACATTTTAAAATATTGCGCTATTTTGAGGTTTTTCAAAGAAAACCGGTTCCGATCCCTGCTCGAAACCTTTATTCTAACCTAAACTGTTGTATTTGACAAGTAACTTGGACAGCTTTCGAATGGCAAGTTGACAAATTGACCTTCGCTGGTATTAACCGGCTTTTAATGTTCTAAACCGGTTAATTTGACAGGAACTTTATGATAACGTCCCTTTAGAAACCGGTTGAAATATAACGGTATAATGAAAGAAGCAAAAAACTGTTTTTGACAACTTGACCTTCACTGCTGTAAACCGATTTTAAGGTTCTAAACCGGTTATTTTGTCAGGAGCTTTATAATGACGTCCCGTTTATAAACCGGTTGAAATATAACGTTACAATGAACGAAACCGATATTAAAAAGTTTTGCATCAAATAATTTCAATGGTAGCCTTGATCGTTTGTGGCTACCACGCCAGTAACCACTAAAGTCGCCATGGCGGGCGTTGTCAAAAAAAAATTCTTTAGTCGAAACATTGGCGCGTGTAGGTAACATTTTCTAAAAGTTACCTCTATGGAAGAGACCCCAAAGATACATGACATTCGTAAGCCCAGCCTGCATTGGTCTCAATTTCAATCCATTCATGCTTCAATTAATTACTTGCATACGCATGGCCTGATTTAATACAAGAAAACTGACGACCGAGCCGGGCGAGGACTGTTAATAAAGTGACACAGCCCATTGAAGCATTGTAAAATTGACAAAGATTTTAGATGGCGCCAACATAGACTTCACCTATGTATTTTTGATGTTGTTCTTTATTATTTGACAGAAATTAATAACAAGTACTCTTAGTTTTACGGGTAAAATCTATGATAGCGCCTACTATAGCTTTCGGCTAAGGCAGTTGACGTTATACATGTAGATTGACATGTCTCATGTCCCGATCTGACATGCGATGTTGTAAACCTTGTTTTGTATTAAAGGGAGATTCCTCAACTCGACTATTTGTGAACAATTGACTTGATTTGAGGCAGAGAACGTGTTAAACTACAATGAATTGAATTGAAAAAGTAAAAGAGTGTTGACATCGAATCGAATATACTTTTAAGATATTTTCTAGTATCAAAATGGCCTTAATGTGTGTTTGAATGTTTATTGTACCCAATAATTGCCAGACATAATTTACGGTAGTATCACGTCACTATAAGCTACAGTCATTGGACCATGGGCCATGCATAGGGGATAGGGGATATAATCTCGAGCCGAGATTATCTGTTCGAGATTCGAGATCTCTGGCACAAAATCGAAGTCGAGATTGGTTGATTCGAGATTTTAAACCGAGATCACTCTCAATTATTAATACCTTTTGAGATATTTTCTATTAAACAAATTCATGTGTAGTTTTTATTAATCTAAAGTTCAATTTATGATTATTTTGAAATACCGATACGTAAATAAAAAATATGTTACTTCAATTATTATTGATTTAATATTTTGTTAAATTATGTTAATATATATTATAGTAACTCCCATCTTTATTGCCCGTTAAAGCACTATATAATAAGCATGAATAAACACCGATTTTTTTAAATTAAAATCCTTGAATTACCTACAAGGTCGTTGATCTCTAAGACGAATCGAAATCTCGACCCAATATCGATTATTCGAGCTTTGAAAAGATTGATCAAAGCTCGGGATGTCGCGAGATTTATAATATCCTATTCTCATCCTAAAAATTTCAAAATTACATCTAATACTGCATGGTTCCATCGGCCTTTCATTTGGCAAGAGTAAAACGTAGCATCCGTCCTTTTTTCGCTTTTTTACAAACTTATGTGCATATAAACTCGTTTGATAACACATATGTACTTACAAAAGTGGCAGTGTTTTACAAATGCGGCGAAAGATATAAGACAATAACACCTGACTTGTAAATGTATAAAATACTTAGGACTTTGACTGTAAGGCCTTGTAAATATTAATGACAAATCGAATTATGAATTGCGATAATTTTGACTATCGTAATAATTCGTAAGAAATTGACGCCGGAGATCGTTACTTTACACTTGCCTAGTTGTCAGATAGATACGTTTAAAATGAATTAAATAATAGACGAAACCTGTTTTATTGGAACAATTAATGTCTAATGTCACTACAAATCTAGATCACTTAATTGGTGATGCTTGCTTAGATTCCCAATAACATGTTATTTCAGCAGGACTTTTTTGATCGCATTTTTGGGCCAAATCTAGTAAATTCGTTAAATCATTAAAAGTGTAATTACACTGCTAATTTTACACGTCAGGGTCACGAATAAAAGTACGGTCCAATGCCCGATATGTCGCACAAGTAGGCACCCATCCTACTTAAAAATAATATGGCATTGTTATTTTGCATTTGACAAAAAAATTTAACTTAATTGGGTCTGATTTAATAGATGTTGGACAACAGCCTTCAAGAGATTAAAACAGGTCGCATATGTATAAATTGATGGTGTTACGAACCAGATATTTGGAAAGCCATACTGAAATAACCGTGTACTCGTACAGCCAGCCAATTGGAACCCAGCCACTCATGAACCTCGTCGAAGTGACGGTATAGATCAGATGATAAGAAATCTCTTACTATTTGTCATTTTGACATGGCCAGGCTCGGATCCAGGTGGCTTATGGTGGTCCCGTTTTAGCTATTTATCGTGCTACTTGTTAGAACCTGACGGCAACAACGACAAACGATTAAACACGGTACCATCATAAGCCTACAGGACTTCGTTCAGGGGGGCATTGACCCATGAAATTATAGTATTTTATGCTTAAAACAGCGCACATACCCCAGTGTCAGGGGCAAGTGCCCCCATTCTACAGATAACATATGTTAAGTTAATTCCAATTTAGAAGAAAAAACGACCTCACTTTGAACAGGATGAGGTGGATATTTGCCCTGAGACATATCTGTCTGTGGAACTTTCATAATATGTAAAAATTTTAGTAAAAACAAATGAAATATCAGAATTACTGTCAAGTCATAATTGGCGATATTTGGAGTATTCGTTTTGTAAAAAAGGCATTGTATGCTATTTTTATGTATGTATTGATTAATTGAAGTAGATTTAGCTTGAGTGATAACATTGAACGGTTAAATTCGTAAACGAATGGTACTTGTATTCTAGTCGCATTATTTGTCATTAGGTTTTTGCAAATTGTGTTTAACTTGTGGGCACTGCAAATTAATTCACAGTGTGATATAAGAGACCAATAAAAAAATCTTTAACATTACATTAGGGCGTATTTCGTCTTCACTTGCATGATAAATATGACAAAGAACTAAATAACTTGGCTTTCGAAGTTTTTGAAATATGTGAAACAAAATGTCAACAGACATGAAAGAACTTTAGTTATTCTATTTCCGCACGGTTTCTTACATATTTCTTATGAATAATGCGACTGCCAAAATTTGAAAGTATTCATAAAAGTGTCAATATAGATGAATAAATATTTACTATAATGTAATTACTGCTTTCGGCGGTAAGGTTTAAAAAACTGAACTTAATCATCATAATCAGAAAAAAAAAACTTGTACGTTTAGCATGACGAGTGGCCTACAATGAATTAAAATATCAAAATGTGATGTCTTTAAAAAAATATCTTGTGACAATTATACATTTCCCACTGACATTTAGTTGTAATACTCAATGATACTAATATTATTGGATGATTAATACATAGTATACAATATTTTTACGGATATAATCCAGTGTTTGAAGTTTTTTTTTGACAAATTTTATTCTTGATTTAGAAGCAAATAAAACATAATGTGAGACTTGTTTTGATGTTGTAGACATAAAGACATGAGGCAATTTTATGGCAATATTATAGTTTGTAATATAACATTTAAGTGTGTTGCCAAGTGCGGAGAGTATGTATATTTTGGCAAGTGTGGAAACTGTATATTCAATAGTTTTAGCTTGACTTGGTTTAAGCTTATATTTATTTGCCACGAGTGATCATAATGAGCCATATTTTATGTTCCAATCAATGTTGTACAATCATTATATAGTCATTGAGATATATTTTTACATTTAAATATCATGTAGTCTGATCAAAGGTTTTGTTGTAATTAAGATCTTGTAGGAATTTGTAAAAGACATGCAATTTGTATCAGTACTGTGTTAGTTGCAACATTCAAGTAGTAATTATGTTATTTTCATTAAGGATGAAAACATTTAATTTTTCTATAAAAATATATAAATAAGGCTTCATAATTGTTTTATTCTATATTTCTAAATATCAATTAGACATGCCTAGGACTCTGTACAAGAATTTTCCATCATCATCATAATAACAATCATCCACTTTATAAGTAGCACCTTTCTTGTATGCTTTTTTGGGTATCCTAATTCTCTCTGGGTATTCCATGACAGATGTTTTTTCTTCTCTTTGCGCATCAAATACTGCTACTTCTTTCGGTTTTTCTTCTGCTAAATCAATCTCATAACTTAATTCTTTAGTTGATACTTCAGTTTCAGTGGTATTCACAGTACTGAGCATTATTTGGTCTGGAAGGTCAATATCTTTGCCACTGTCTAACCTGTTTTTGATCTTGGCTGTCATCTCTTCCAGTGTTATTCTTTTGTGACCTTTAACAATTTTATTTTTGCTGCTAGAACCA
This sequence comes from Thaumatotibia leucotreta, assembly GCA_025490895.1. NCBI lineage: Eukaryota > Metazoa > Arthropoda > Insecta > Lepidoptera > Tortricidae > Thaumatotibia > Thaumatotibia leucotreta. The sequence goes on from JALPQI010005434.1 coordinate 32,819, forward strand.
GTAGGGGCATTTACAGAGACTTCTGTAGCATCACTTTCTTCAATATTACTGTTAGATTTTTCTGCACATCTTTTTACTATCTTTTCAAATTCCCCCATTTTCTCTACCATTATATCTGGCTTAACTGAATTAGTGTTCAGAGGTGGTATCTTACGTTCAGAGAATTTTAAGAAATGTTGGCGTAATTCTTGGGGTATGTCTAAGGTGTTTTCCTTAAGTTCTCTCCAGTTCCTCATGGCTGATGCATCATGACGAGCTATCCTTGCTTCTGTTGCTGGTTTCCAGGGGTACTTTAGTAGTTTCTGAAGAAAAACAAACATGATTAATTAGATGTTCTAATGAGGGTTTTCTGAAATGACGTTCACCAGATCCAGAAACTTGTCTAAATTCTCAGAACGCCTATAGTTTCGTGTTTAAATGTTTTGTATGAGTTAATAAAATTATATAAAAAATAAAAATACCTTCCAGTCAGTTTTTCATTGGAGCTAGATAATTGTGTTTCTTAGTGGGACCTTACGGCTAAGTGGCGCCAACTAGTGGCATACGTTTTTGAGAAAACCCTCATTGATAAAATGTCACTAGTCTAGGAGCAGGTAAGTCATGGGTTGACAACCAAAACTCACTATAAAACTTTGCTGACATTTAAATATCAGATGTCATATACCAAAGATAAAATACCGATGTTTACCAATGCCCGAGGTGAGATTTGAACCCACGTCAGCTGATGCCTAAACCATGCCTGCCTGCTGGATGCCACGAATCCCACTTCCGGTGTTGGTAAACTTCAATGTTTTTTCTTTGGTATATGACATGACTAGGCATCGGAGCTTTCATCGCCCGGTATGACTAATGGCAAGCTATGGAGTCGACATTTGCCATAAATCTAAAATCATATTGATACTCATACTCACTTTTTTAATTTATCTTAAAATGTTTTTAGAGCGGTTGTGTCGTGTCATAAATATAAAACATAAATGAATTTAACTGGACTTAGTTGAAATCAGAACAAAAACATAATTGAATATTAAATCTTTTAGTTGGTTGATAGTTCCATGGAACATGAAGTTACCGGAATAAAAGCTTCAAAGACCTGATATGCCATATTATATGCATTATCATTTTCATAATTACAATTATAAAATGGGTAAATAACTGCGACTTTTTCCATATTGTCTGGGGTGAATTCAAATTGCTCTGTATTTACCATAGCGATTTATGCGTATAATGACACTGATGAATCTAAGAAAATAAGGCGATATATAAAAATGACTACTTGTATAATTTCGTCCCAATATAATTTTGTCATAGTATAAAAATATCAACACATACGTTAGACGGAATATAAAAAAGTTGGGGTATAGAAATGACGCCAATTGTCTTCCTTCCGTCCAATGTGAGTGTAGACATTTTTATTATTGTAGTAATTTTTATGTTTTGACGTTATTAATTTTAAACGTTACTGGCTTTCTAATACTCAGGAGTACTAAGTCAATCGAAACATAAATCACAGGTTTTGTCAAGTACCTATAGTAGACTTCTCTTTTTTGAGATAGGTAATAGAAAAATCACAAACATTACAATGTATCACGCACCGGTCGGGATCAAAATTTAATTAATCGTGGTTTTCTATCAAGTTTTGTATATAGCTTGAAGTTCTAGTGGATTTTCTTTGATCGAGATTACAATTGATATGTTTCAAAATAAATGCATGTCTCAATTGGCTGAGTTATTCTTCCCAACTCAAGCACACTATTGCAGATTTTTGATAGTCATATTGTAAATCATTGTGTGGCTCAATCCACGCCAATATTGCAGCTACTTCTGGGTTAGGTCTAACTAATTATGGAATTTTTCATGACATATTACCACTTTCAGATATAAAAATCGCTACGCTTACAATCACCACTGATTGACACTGATACATTATGAGTGTTATGACTGCCAGCAAACATAGTAATCACTTTTATTAGCGGTCAGTACTCCTTTATGGATAATTTTCAGCGATGTAGTTTGTATAATTCTAAATGTTGAAATATTCAAGTCACAAAATTTTAATCTAATATAGAAAAAAAAGTGTAATGTAGAAAAAAAAGGTTAAAAAATAATTTTATTAGGTATTAAAATACGTAATACCTTATGCACGACCGCTATAAAGGCATTTTAAGATAAATTAAATAATGAGAATGAGTATGAATAATACTTTAAATTTATGGCGAATATCGACTCCATAGCTTGCTATTAGTCTTACCGTGCGATGAAAGCTCCGATGCCTATACATGACATCTAATAATTAAATTGATATATTAGTGTTACAACTTAACCTTTTGTGTGTTGCAAATATTTTTTTCTAATAGTCTCCAAGTGCACTGATCAGTGCTTAGACATATAAAAAAAAAATTGTTGTTCCACAAAAAAAAATGTGCATTACTGACACTTCAAATTGATCTATATTGGAAGATTACGAGTAGTTATTTTTAACTTCAAATTCAAATATTATGTTCTTCTAAACCTTGTGATAGAACATTTTATAGCAACATGCACAAAGTATGTCAACAAATATTTCTCTACAATCTGCCACCTACCTTGACCACAGCTGCAGTGACAGGAAAACTCTCTGCCACCCTCTCCGGAGTCCATTCATCAGGTTGTTCATTGACTAAATGCCGAATTTGCTCCTTTTCACTCCAAGTCAACAAGTTTGGCATGTTCTCCTTAAAATATTTCTCTTTGACAATTCTGTGCCGCAGTTCATGTTTGCCAGCTAAACTCTCTGCTAGGTGTGAATTGTATGTTTCATCCATCTATTGAAAAATTCACAAGATATTACCTATACGTTTTTATCACAGGCCCATAAAAATATTGCAGGGGTATACAGATATTCATACACAATCCTTTGAAAAAATTTGCTGTTTTGTACACCTGCTGCAACCCATTCACAGGCAGCAGGTGTATAGATGCTATTGGAGATTATATGGAAAAGACTGATTGGTTATGTTGATGAAGGTTGGCTGGATAAGAGAGGTCCGGACATCTGCCATAACAATGATTTCTCTTATAGCATATATTATTATTAATTACCAAGGATTGGAGAAACACCTGTTATTTTGAAAAAATAACCCTGTTCCGTACAATAGAGATATGTTAACATCATAAGATAAGGAAGTCTCTACCATACGGAACAGGGTTATGTTTTCAACATGCCGTCATGTGTTTGTCCGATCCATGTTAATTACCCCAAAAATATTTGATATTATATTAAACAGAAAAGTAAGCTAAGACATTATAACCTTAAAACTGGCTAACACAAAAAAGAATTAGTAAATTCATTCGTATTGCATGCAGCAAGACGAAGTTTCTACTACATATTTTATTAAATTGCAACAACTAATTCTTTACTAATCCCAAAAACTATTGTTGCAAGATATATAAAGCAAAATATACTTACATTATAAAACTCGCTCTCAGATTGTTCCAGAAATTCTTCCGGGTTTCCTGTGATAGGTACTCCTTCCTCTCGAAGTGCTGTTACTCGTCTATCTAGCCCCGGATTCGGCCCAGGAACCTCCAACCTTCGATTTCTCAATGTTCTTACAATAATTTTATCACATACACAGTACACTCGCCGTAGGTTAAACATTTTGATGTTTTACTGAATTAGCGCGTTATAGTATGAAGCTATTCTTATAATTTATTTTCGTTTAAATACTAGAATCGAAGGAAATTATTTACAAAAGAGAAAAAATTGTAATCATTTATGTACTTTTAGAAAAGAAAGAACTTCTAAGCTAAGTTCACGGAGTGGAGTTGACATTGACATTTGACATTGACAGTTTAAATTTTTTTTTATATTTACAGTCCTTGTGAACTGGCGAAAGCACTATGCCATACTGCCGTGACAGTTTACACGGAGTTGTCGACCTATTGTATTTTTTTTTCTACTACTACGGCAGCATGGTATCCTAGCAGGCCGCCAGAAACTATACTTTTTCAACCATTTAATTTAAAGGTCGCAGTAAACATTGGCCCGTTATACGAAAGAAGAGCAAAGTAATCTCGCTACAGTCGCTACATCCCATAGTTGTGTCCCTTAGATTGGCCCACATTGGACCAATGTGTACTGCGGCCTTAAAATCCTGTAAACACCTTTTTTAAGGAGACCCGTCCTCAGCTGGGCCGTCCATAGGCCTCTCTTATTACTTATGCGTATGGACGCATTAGAAGGCAATTAAAACCTAATACACATCGTCACTCTGGGCAAGCGGGTTGGTGATCGCAGTAATGTCTCCATTATCATGACGCTTCGCTGCTGTCCGTCATCAATCTTTATTATCTTCAATAAATTCATGGACAGTGACAGTTAAATCCCTTAGTAGACTCGTATGACATCCACGGTACGGTGTACGGTGACCAACTGCTGTCAATGCGCCCAATGATACCGATCTCGGGGTTTGCCCCAAATTAAAAGTTACTAAATAAATAATACGCCAACCAGACGCGAAACGTCTGGTTGACGTAACTAAAGACCGAAGAGCTGGCGACTACCTCGCACAACGCATCATTTTTACGATACAGCAATAAATGCTACGCAGCATTCTCGGTGTGATCTTGTGGAATTCCACAAGGGCCAATCTTAGATGTAGGTTAGGTTAGTTACATTCAATGTACAGTAAAAATGTACTGTAAATTGTACAGTTTTATACAGATATTTTAAACACTGATTAAGAAGCCTTATATCAATAAAAAATTACTTATAATATATAATAGATACCTAAATAGGGTTATCTGAGGCTCTCAGTGGCTGGTCAAACACATGTGGGTAGGTACTTATACAGGATGGCAAGAAAATAAGTGCATTCCCGCATATTGCTGCATATTTTTCATTTAATTATAGTGCCCAATTAAGAAACTTAATAGAAGATGCTACCACAGAATAATTAATCTAGGTAGATACTGAGTTCTTATCTGGCTTATTCCTGTTTAACTTGTTTTAATACAATAAATATACAAGTGACATCACGAAATAGATACGTAGATTATTTAATAAAGTTCTTCCTTATAAAATATTTGCAATAAAAGAAACAGAATTTTAATTGCAAATCATGGTTCAACTATGAAATTACTTGTTATAATAAAACCACTTAACGGGAAACCGGTTTTTTATGCAAAATATTATGATTAGGAATCGAAAAATTGGCATTCTCATCGTTTGGATCATGTGGTTGTCATATACCTACAAAATGTACCTAAATATAATACGGGTGAATTTCCTAAAATATATTTATCCAAGTAATTCAGCCTGCAATGTCATGCAACATACGAGTCAAACGCTCGTATGGATAGCGTTAATTGGTAATTAATTGGGTGAATCAACTTTTTTCTGCCTGTTATTGCCATGGTTATGGTCGCCTGAGTCATGCTGGTTTTATGCAAAACACTACAGGTTATATTTGAAGGGTCCACGGAAAGAACATGTCTAGTCAGGTTCACCCTGTTGTGGCATAATTCTTTTATGAATAATTCTATATGGCATAAACTAAAAGCAAAGCTCTCGGCGCCTTAGTCTTCTAACCTAACCTATCCGAGTCGGATCTGCCCCGGAAGGTTTTGTTCGCTCGCTTCGCTCGCTCACGCAGAAATTTTCACCCTCACGACAAATTCTGCCTGACGAAAAATGCAAGGTAAGTTTCGAGCATGTGGCTATATGCCAAAAAAAAATATGCAAATCTAATTTCTGTCTTATACCACGCGGCGTAAATAATAATATGCCAAGATAGTTTCGAGCAAAATAATGTTCGAAATATTGCTATTTATGCCAAGTGATGTTTCTGCCTCATTAAGATTATGCCAAAATAGATTACCTATGCCAAGTCTGTTATGTCCTAAGCGTTTCGGATAAAATAAATTATGCCAGATAGAGGGAACCCGTCTAGTCAATTCAAATTACAGAACGAAAATCCACCTTATTGCGTAGTAATTTATCGATGAAATTGATTGTAGTTTAAGCCCTTAAAAGCTCCGACACCGCTGACCAAACACCCTGTATACAACGTTGATTTGCCGCGTAGTGTCAGCAGTAAGAATACCTACATTTTGCATTTGTCACCACCCCAACTCTTCCTGTGTGTGTCGTAAAAGTCGACTAAGGTATTGAAGTGTCACTGACCGTTTATTTATTGATGATGATGGGTAGCACACTACTGTGATCGCCAACCCACTTGCCAGCGTGGCGATTATGGGCATTTACCCCGTATAGCGTCCATACGCATAGGCAAGAGAGGCCAGCAGTGGACTAATATAGGCTGATGATGTGATACGTTATTTGTATTTTTTCACCAATCATTCATTTCCCTTCAAATACCTAGTTAAACTTGAGGAGATGGAACTGCTGATGAAGACCAGAAGTTCTAGCCAAGATGCCTCGCATACGATAAGCGATAGGTTAGTAATAAATATGATTATGAGAATGACAGCTTCGTACGAAAAGTCACGTGACCATTACCATATATTTTATGGTCACGTGACTTATCGCATATCGTATAAATAAAATTGCAGAATGGCAGTTTTGCTAGGCTTGCAGAACGGAACTTCTTAATGGTACGTATTTCGCTTTTGGCGATTTGTCAGATTGATTAGATTGATTACTTATACTTACTTACGTGTTAACAACAAAGGCTGTCGTGCAAGAGTTTTGGTAATTACCAGTTTTAGGTACTTAATGGTATAAAATGTATGAAGTAGTAAAAGGTGATCGGCTACCAATCGAGTCGTTTACTTATCCATCATCATCATCATCATGCCTGTGATAGCCCACTGCTGGACGTAAGCCTCTCCTATTAATTATGCGTTATTTATAGACGCATTAGGAGGTAGCCCATAATCGCCACGCTGGGCAAGCGGATTGGCGATCGCAGTAGTGTGTCCACTATGATGACGCTGCTGCCCATCATCAATCTTTTATCAATAATGGTCAGTGACACTTCAATCCCTTAGTCGACTCTTACGACACCCGCAGGAGGAGTTGGGGTGGTGACAAATGTATTTTTACTGCCGTCACCACACGGCGCTACTTATCCATCGCCATTATAAAAACGCCAAAATGCCAATCCTTTATAAAAACTTTAAAACACGTGAGCATCATCGCGTAGGCCTAAACGTGTTCGCAAATGGGTTTAAAATGCAAAATATGGAGGTCATTACCATGCCACGTGCTTCAACCAAACATAATACAATATTATGTTACATCATAACTATAAAAAAAAACAAATATGTTCTCATCTCATATTAGGATAAGATATATAAGTACCTACTATTCTACCTATAGAATTAAAATCTATAACCACTCAGTTGCTTAAAAGCGATCGAGAAATATGAGGCCTGCTGGCTCTTATTCACGCCGAAGCTAATAAGCTTGTATATTGATTTTCTTAAACATGTAATGAAAGGTAAATAAAACAATGGATTTGTTTATTTCATAAACAAAAGCGTTTTAGACCGAAACTCTGCTATTAAAAAAAAGTAATGGCCGAAAGCCACGATGCTGGGGATCCAATTGAATCAGTCACAACAAAGCGATTAGGTACTTTACAAGACTGTAACGTTCAGTATGAAATTCCATTGCAATCCACTTCTGTTTGACAAGCCCTTAATGGGATAGGTACTCGTACTTTCGAGTCTAATGACACGTAATGAAAACAATTCATTGCATGTTTGAGAAAAAGAGTAGGTAGTATCTGTGTACCTCTGAGCTTCATTAGGACCACGAGTACCTAAATAGACTTTAAAAACTGGCATGATCGTTATGTTGTCCCGTATTCTTCAGATTCATTTAGAAAGGACACAGGCGAGACTAGTGTCACTTTAAAATGTCTACTCTTTTTTTGGCTGAATGCTTAATTACTCTCCACTCTTCAGACCGCTGCACGCTGCTCAAAAAACGCGAATGCAAAGTTGCCGTGGGTAGGTATTGAAGTTTGAGTTTTGTTTTCCTAGGTTATTTAAATTTAAACTATTAGTACTATTACTTGTATTGAAGTTTCTTCCTGTTCAATCTTGCGAGTTAGATTTGACCACTTATCGCTATCGTTTGAATATTGTATAGGATTTTTAACGTTTTGTAACTCGGATGAATGGTCTGATGATGGAATCGAAAAATGGCCACTGGAACGCTGTACCTAACGATTGTATTAACATAATAGAGATACTTCGGTGTCTTCTATTAATTATATATTATTGCATTAAGCACAAAAGATTGGGCTCTGGAGAACTTTTTAAAACTCACAAACATCGCGGCATTTTGAGTGCAGTTCAGATATTCATGAACACCATAGCCGCTGCGATATGTCTGATTGTACAAATAGCTGCAATATTTTTACGAGCATTTTCGAGCAACTGTGCTTGAAAATATTATAAAAAATCGGAACATGCAGTGTTACAGCTAGATGCTTTAAATGTATGAAAATGCATGCGGACGAAGTTCATTTTACGGCAGGTTTCCACGTCGGGCACATTTATTTCTTCGAATTTACAACCCATGTTATGGCAGTAAGGCCAACGAGCATACAAATGTGACGTATATCCAATGCATTGACGTCATTTAGGGATAAAACAATCTCGCGTCTAAATCTGCCAGGCGACAAGCGGATGTGGTGCTCAAACGTGCATTGTGTGACGTGCGTCCAATTATGACTTTTTGTGAAAACAAAATGGCCTCCAACGCACAGCCTGGCAAAAAAACAGTAAGTACCGAAAAGTACGGAAAGTTTTCGTGATTTTGTCAGCACTGGGCGACAGTTTGACGGAAAAGATCTCGACCCGATATTTCCCGATGGATTAAACTCTTTCTCCCACACTTATGTCTCACATAGGAACTTTGGGCCTATTTCGTTTTCAAACCTACTAAGGAATAGAAGTGTCACTTAGTTATCGAAGACGGATGAAGGGCAGTAGCGTCATTAGAGTGGACACATTATTGTGATCCCCAACCCGCTTGCCTTGCCCAGCGTGGCGATTATGAGCATTTACCTCCTATCCTAACGCGTTCGTAGGTACGGGTATTTAGGTAACTTAAACTAAAATAGGAGGGGCCGTTATACACCATTTTTCTTTGTTTCTGTATATTGTGCTTTTTGTGTTTGTTACAAATACATAGCTACATTATCAGCCTATCTCAGTCCAATGGGCCTCCCCTATGCGTAAAGCCGCATTAGAAAGCCTATAATCGCCACGCTGGGCATGCGATTTGGCGATCGCAGTAATGCGTCTACACTGATGATGCTGCTGCTCATCATCAATCTTTTACCAAAGATTGCATGGTCACTGACACTTCAATCAGTCCCTTGGTCGACTCTTACGATACCCACGGGAAGAGTTGGGGTGGTCACAAATGTATTCTTACGTCACACATGGCTCTTTTGTTTGGCAGGGTTTATTACGAAAAAACCTATATCTATTAGCACATGAACATTGAACAATTGCACAGTTGGAATAGGTACTCTTCCATAACCTATTTCGGGTTTAAATAAAAAACAGTGTTATACTCTTTATTTCATAGATCTCTTAGGCTAGGTTTTTTACCAAATGTCTAAAAAAGTAATATACAATAAAACAATACAAAACATGTAAACATAATATAAAAAACCTAACCTAGAGTGCCGCCGGCAACGGAGCGGGCCCAAGCTGCCGTGCCGGTGGTTAGGGTTGCAGGGAGAGGAACCGCCGGATTATGCGACAGTGTTATTATTATTAATCTTATCACTCTAATCAGATTACGTACTTGGATTGTATATGACCCACTTATTAGCAATCTTTACTGCAATATAATTACCAACTACATTATATAATTTCTTTTTTATCATTATTTACTGCAGTATGAATGTAAATTATAACTAAAAAAAATAAAATAAGCAAAAAAAGTTTTAATTTAAACGGTTTTTATTGCACCAAAAACTAGAAAATAAAAATTAGTTGTAACTAACCGTAGATGCTACTTTCTGTAGATTAGTCACGTGAAACTATTATCAATGTAGTCTTCCCAAGTTGGATGCTGAAAGCCACGTTTAGCCTCTATGCCAGTGGATTAAGCGTTAATCGGAACCTTTTACCAAACTGAAATAAAAACGTGGGGCGTACGCAATTGTGATTAAGTCACTATAGTTATTTAAGAACAAACATAGAAATCAACACAGCAATAGTGTAATAAGTTTTGTTCTGGCTTTGATAAAAGTTATTTACCTCTGTAGAAGTGTTGGAACAGAAGGATGATTAATTGCAAAATTACAGCTACAATTTCATATTTTGAACTTGTATGTTTCTTTATAATAACGCCCCACGTTTTTATTTCAGTTTGGTAAAAGTTCCCGATTAGGTAACGCTTAATCCACTGACATAGAGGCAAAACGTGGCTTTCAGCATCCAACTTGGGAAGACTACATTGATAATAGTTTCACGTGACTAATCTACAGAAAGTAGCATCTACGGTTAGTTACAACTAATTTTTATTTTCTAGTTTTTGGTGCAATAAAAACCGTTTAAATTAAAACTTTTTTTACTTATTTTATTTTCAAGTTTTTAGTGCAATTGTAAAGTTAATTTACGATACCATACCCACTTATTCGAGATCAAAGATGTTGTTTGTAATATGCAATACAATTATGCATGCTAGCGTTTAACTCTCGCGCTTGAATCACGACACATATGTAAACGTAATGGACATTATTTTATGTGTGACGAGAGGGGAATCTCTGCTGAATATATATTTTTAGAAATCCGATACTAAAAAAATGTCAGCTTGAATGCCCGAAGAGTCTCAAATGGACGTGTTATTAATAAAATACCTCAGATAACAGAGATCTGACAATAAGGAATATATCAATCAATTTATCGACCAAGGAGGGCCGCAGGCCCGACGGCTCGCCCTACGCGAATCACTCACGCTGTCACTCTATCAGCTGGAGGGCCGCAGGCCCGACGGCTCGCCCTACGCGATCCACTCACGCTGTCACTCTATCAGCTGGAGGGCCGCAGGCCCGACGGCTCGCTCTACGCGATCCACTCACGCTGTCACTCTATCAGCTGGAGGGCCGCAGGCCCGACGGCTCGCTCTACGCGAACCATCTACGCGGTCACTCTATCAGCTGGAGGGGCGCAGGCCCGACGGCTCGCCCTACGCGATCCACTCACGCTGTCTGTCTATCAGCCGGAGGGTCGCAGGCCCGACGGCTTACCCTACGCTACGCGATCCACTCACGCTGTCACTTTATCAGCTGGAGGGCCGCAGGCCCGACGGCTCGCTCTACGCGAACCATTCACGCGGTGACTCTATAAGCTGGAGGGCCGCAGGCCCCACGGCTCGCCCTACGCTACGCGATCCATTCCTCACGCTGTCACTATATCGGCTGGAGGGCCGCAGGCCCGACGGCCCGCCCTACGCGAACCACTCACGCTGTCACTCTATCAGCTGGAGGGCCGCAGGCCCGACGGCTCGCCCTACGCAAACCATGCATTCACGCTGTGAGTCTATCAGCCGGAAGGCCGCAGGCCCGACGGCTAGCCCTACGCGATCCGTTCACGTTGTCACTCTATCAGCTGGAGGGCCGCAGGCCCGACGGCTCGCCCTACGCGATCCACTCACGCTGTCACTCTATCAGCTGGAGGGCCGCAGGCCCGACGGCTCGCCCTACGCGAACCACTCACGCTGTCACTCTATCAGCTGGAGGGCCGCGGGCCCGACGGCTTGCACTGCGCGATCTACTGACGCTGTCACTCTATCAGCTGGAGGGCCGTAGGCCCGACGGCTCGCTCTACGCGAACCATTCACGCTGTCACTCTATCAGCTGGAGGGGCGCAGGCCCGACGGCTCGCCCTACGGGATCCACTCACGCTGTCTGTCTAGCAGTCTAGCTCGCCCTACGCGATCCACTCACGCTGTCAGTCTATCAGCCGGAGGGCCGCAGGCCCGACGGCTCACCCTACGCTACGCGATCCACTCCAGCAATGGAGAGGGCTATTCTAGGAGTCTCTCTGCGAGCAGAATCAAAGTAACCGATATAGCTCTTCGAATCGCTAAACTGAAGTGGCAGTGGGCGGAGCTCGTTGCGCGTGAAACCGATGGCCGTTGGGGTGGTATGTTGGATATTAATGTGCATATATGGACTTATTTCATACTGGCTATGATTAATATCTATTGTGTTACTCAGATTTGAATTGAAATTATAGATAGATAGATAGATAGATAAACACTTTATTCATTCCCACAACATACATGGTGATTATAAATTACAAACAGTGATTTGGCATGCAGCTTAAAATTAAATAAAAACTATTGTTATTACAAGAAAATAAGAAAGAACAACCATGTGTCGTGGCAGAGAATTGGCGCTGGCTCAGCATGGAGATGCGGCAAGCCACATCGCTGATATTCTGCCAGGACCTTATATATATAAAAAAAAAGGGTTGTGCAACGCTTTATAGCGCAGAACTATTTTCGTGTATGTCGTATTTGTGTAAGTGTTGTGCTAGTGTAATTAAGTATATATGTGTGATAGAGTACATCGCGAGTTGCGGTAATATATTTTGTAGGAATTGTGTTATGTATAAGAGTAACATAGTGACGTAATAAGGGAGTTTCAGCATCTTTCTTTTTGTTCATTTAAAAGGTGTAAACGATAATTGTTTTTAAATGTTTGTTTATTCTTTAAACTACGAATCGGTGGAGGAATATTGTTCCAACATTTACTTGCGCGGTACCGAAAACTCCCCCTGAAAGCAGCGGAACTGTGCCTGGGAACCAGTATAACGGCCATTCGTGACGATCTAGGTTGGTGATGGGTATTAGAGATCCATACAAGTTTCTTATACAAATAAGTGGGCTGTTTCGTTTGAATAGTATCAAATAGTAGGCATGCAAACATAAGTTCTTGTCGTGCAGTCATTTTTAATATATCCGAATTATTTAAATATGGTGTGATGTGTGTCCTAGGAGGTACCTTGAAGCAATATCTCGCGCAGGCATTTTGTACTCTTTGAATGAGACGCTGTGAACGAGCCAAAAGGCATGGGCCATATGCAGTGAGACAATAATTAAGTTTGGATAAAATCAGGGATTCACAGAGCCTCAATCGAAGATTCACACTAAGAAAATTTCGGTAGTTATATAAAAGTTTTAAGCGATATAAACAGTTTCGAACATTTTCTATCACATGACCCTCAAACCGAAGATTTGTGTCAAACAAAAGTCCTAAGTTTCTTGCTTCATCAACACGATCTACTTTTACATCATTAACTAGTATAATTGGATCTTGACTAACAATAACATTTGTCTGTTTTTGAGACCCGAGCACCATGTATTTTGACTTGGTAGGATTAAGTGCTAGACAATTTGTAGAGGACCATTCTGATAATCGTTTTAGATCATCATTAACCTTTTTTACTGCAAAAGCTATATCACTAGGATGGAAAGACAGAAATATTTGTAAATCATCAGCATATAACTGGTATTTACAATGCTTTATACAATTTATAATGTCACTGCTGTAAAGGATAAACAAAAGGGGTCCCAAAATAGATCCCTGAGGGACTCCTCTATTCACTGAAAATGGATCGGATGTCAAACAAGAACCATCTTCGCCCATCAGTTTAACGATTTGCTTGCGATCTTTGAAGTAACTTTCGAACCAGCGTACTGAATGATCATCGAAGCCATAATAGCGTAATTTCGAAAGCAAAAGCGAAATGTTGATAGAATCGAATGCCCGCGAAAAATCCAATAACACCATTATCGTGCCCTTTCCCGTATCCTGCGCTGCCAGGACCTCATCAATGACATCAAAGAGAGCTGTAGAAGTTCCTCGCTTCTTCCTAAAGCCTGATTGGTTTTCGGGTAAAATATTATTAGATTCCAAATATCTTGACACTTGGTCATACACTACTTTTTCCATTATTTTCGACAGGTAAGGTAAAATACTAATAGGACGCAAATCCTTTAGGTCCTTTGGATCGTTTACTTTAGGAATTGGACGAACTATGGCTGTCTTCCAGACTAAAGGTACTTCGGCTGTCAGTATAGATGTGTTTATTAGGTTCGTTATTATAGGTAAAGTTAGTGGAAGTGTCATTAATATCATGTCAAATGTAATTCCGTCAAACCCCATAGCCTTAGATTTGGTGTTAAGTAACAGTTTTGTAATACACGTTTCATCGACAGTACTGAGACTAAAAGTAAAAGAGCCATATCGTGAACTATCAAAGTACGTCAAAGTAACAGCATCAACCACATCACTGCCCGGAACGTTTAAAAAGTTTTGATTAATAATTGTGGGATCGTTGAATATATGTGGCAAGCTCGATTTATTTTTGATATTAGGTATTACATTTTCTTTTAAATTTTTCCATAGAGTTTTAGGATTCTTCAGATTATTATTGATATGCTGCTCGAAGTAGGCTTTTTGTTCAAAATGTAAACTATTATTTACCAGTTGTTTTAATGATTTATAATTATGTTTATCAGTATCAAGCTTACTTTGTTTAAATTTTGTATGTGCCTTGTTACGAAGACTCATCATGTAACGAATGTTGTCGGTAAGCCATGGCTTGGCCGCTTCCTTGATAACTATTTTCTTAACTGGAGCATATAAGTCAAAAATATCCAAGACATAATTGTTGAATAAAGCTATCTTGTCTTCAACGGACCTTTGGCATGAGATGTTTTGCCAAGGTAATTGGCATAAATGATAATTAAAATGTTCAGTATTGATTTTATTTAGAAGTCTATTTAAATAAATTGTAGGTGCGGGTTTAAATGTTTTAACGTTTACGTTAACGAAAGCCATGGCATGGCCACCCAGTTCTTTAATATGATCAACTTCGGCATTAAGAATTACAGCATCAGAACAGATTAAATCAATAAGACTGGAACTGTGCTCCGTAAAGTGCGTAGGCTCAGTGATATAATTAAGTAAATTATTACAAGCTAGAAATTGTTGCAGCCGCGTGGTCTTACCGTCATTCGCTTTCAACATGTCAACATTGAAATCGCCGCTTATAATAATATGATCGTAATGTGAAAATGATACGATAGCTTCGCTAAGCGCGTCTAAAAATATATCCAAATTAAGCCAGGGGGGACGGTAGGCTGTCCCGATCATGAAAGTGGTTTTATTAATTTTGATTCTTAGCCATAATTGCTCCACATCAGGATGAATAGGACATTCAATGATACGCGCATTTAGATGATTTCCAATATAAAAACCAACTCCACCACCGCCCTTTCTCGTCCCGAGCTTGCGAGGGGCGTGCCGCAGTCTGTACCCCGGCACAGACGGCGCACGACCCTCGCGGCCAGGTTGCAACCAGGTTTCATTTATAGCAATAATTTCGGGTTTATGATGCGTCACTGCAACCGAAAACTCGTCATGTTTGTGCAGACTGCATAAAGATCCTGCATTAAAATGTCCAAATTTAAAATACTTGTGTTTTATTTTATGTAGTAATAAATATCTGAAATGAATTGAATTTTATTATATGTGTGTGCGCAGGATGATATGCAGAATAAAATGGTGTACATGTCAAGTAGTGATAAACTAAGTCTAATTGCCAATAAAAATTCATATTTGTAAAATATTCCAATTAAAAACAATTCAAAAGTACATTTCTGTTGAATATTATCAATAATATCTCTGAGAAGAGTTAATAAAATTTGATTATCCTTACAAAAAAACGTTTCTAAATAATGTAATAATAAATAATATTTTCTTACATGCAACTGTACATCTAACAAACAAAATTGCCATATTAACACCTTGATATAAGATTTTAACGAAAATACAACATTATTCATGTCAGAAGCACCAATAATGTCATGCAAGCTATGAAATAGGGCTGTCAGACACCACGGGAAAAATATGATCCAAATCGCCTTCAGTCCTGATTCTATGCACTTTAGACGATTCTGTTTTTCTTGCATAGATTCGACCTTCTCTACTCCAAATGAAGCGCCATTGCTCGGAGCGACCTCTCTCACGAACCTTGTTAAATAAAGCTCGGTTTTTCTTAGTGAGACGGTCGTGAAAGTGAAATTTTGTCGGGGGGTGATCGGGTAGGCCGATTCCTTCGGTGGTGGCGCCGCGACGAACCCGCGCGCTCCTGAGCAGCTCGTCGCGGAGCGCCCGGCGGGCCAGGCGCACCACCAGCGAGCGCGGGCGCGGCCGCGCGGACTGCGTGCCGCCCAACTCACGCACCGGCCCGACCCGGTCCGCACTAACTATATCGTCTTCCTCCAATTTCACACCTATTTTAGTCGCCAAAGCCAAAACTGTGTGGACGGTTGACTCTTCTTTGAATTCCGAGATTCCCGAGATTTCAAGGTCATTCGAGAGTGCTACCTGCTCCTTATCATTTAATTCCATTTCCAACCGGGCGATAGTATCCTGAAAAACTTGGAAATCGGAAACCTGATCAGGTTTTTGTCGCGCTAGCTTAGAATGTAATTCTTTATTTTCCACCTCAAGGACACTTACTTTCTCGGTTACGGCATTTAGGTCTAGTTTTAAAACATTTAATTCGGCCGCACGGCTACTAAGCTCAGACCTTAATGTGTCGATTTGTTTACTAAAGTGACCATTTAGTTCCCGTCGGAGTTCTGCGAACTTTAAGTTTAATAGTGACTCATAGGCACCGTACGAAATGCTGCCTCCTGTCCCCTCATCCCGTCGCTGTGGCCCCTGTGAATTTCCAGTAGCAGTCGAATCATTACCAAGGTCGAGCAGGGATACGTCACAGGACATATCCGCGAGCTGGGACTCCGATAGGTGGTAGCTGTCGCCATCGGCCTTACGAAATTGTTGATTAAGGCTTCGGACTGGGGTGTGATCAGCACCGCGCCTGCGAGACGTGACATTCGTGCAGCACGGACACTGCCATTCCCGTTTCAAACGAACTATATTTTCTTTGTGATCTTCGCATGTCATGCTTACACACCTATAGTGGTAGTTGTTTTTACAAAGAACGCAAACAAGAAGATCAGCATCACTGAGAGGGAAAGGACAAGCAAAACACTTCATATTTTTAAATTGTGTAAACAAATCCAAAGCAAAAGTTGTTGGTAGATTATAATAATCTGATGATTGCAGCACACAGTTCTCGACGTTAAAATAATGGCGATACGGTTCGTTAGGGCACTGGGATGCGCTCAGATTAGCAGTGGCGGCATTAATTATCAGAAACGTCGTAAGCGCCGCAAAGCTTCATACATTTTACGCGTTCGTTTCACGGAGTCTTATCTCGGCTCACACATTTATATCACAACCCTTTCTTTGCACCGCTCTAAATTGTTTCTTGATTTTCTTAGTATTCACAGCAATCTGGTTGATTTAGAATATGAATATTTAGGTACACAATATGTCACTTCAGCTTAATAGTCACTAAATGGCACTAAAAGTTAGGGTTTAAACTTGTTAATTGTTTTAAACTGTACGGCGATGCAAGAGCGGTGTTAAGCGTTGCACACCCCCGCGCGACTCTTCAAAATCGGCAAATTATGCCTATGTTCTTTTAGTTTGTCTATTTGACACTCGTTATATTTGTTTACATGGTGACACACGTTTTTCTAAATATATTTTGATACGCTTAAATAAACTAGTGTTATTTAACCACTGTGTGCTTGTCGGAGAACCCTGCCACAATGGTTATGGGCCCAGGATGCCCAGCGTATTAAAATAGCCAACGAGTCTTTTTAGATCTACGGTTGCTATTTGAGTTCCGAGTTGGTTGGCGTAGAGAAGTAAATCAACGCAATGAGTTCAGTAAAAATAGAACCACTCACGCAGGAAAATTACGAGACATGGAGGATTCAGGCTGAAGCGGTTCTGGTAAAGAACGACGCTTGGAGCTACGTCGATGGGAGTAGCGAGAAGCCTGCCGAGCCGGAAGAGGCTCGTAAGTGGACTATTGGAGATGCGAAGGCTAAGTCAGATCTCATACTTGCTATTAGTCCGAGTGAATTGCGACATCTGCGTGATTGCAAAACATCCCGAGAGGTCTGGTTAAAATTGAACGAAGTGCATGCATCTAAGGGGCCTGCCAAGAAGGCAACTTTGCTGAAGCAGTTGCTACTTCACAAAATGTCGGAAGATGGTGATGTACGCGAACATGTTATGCGTTTCTTTGATGTCAAAAGCAAGCTGGCAGACATGGAAATAGAAATGAACAGAGATTTAGTCTCCATAATGCTTCTTTACAGCTTACCACCCAGTTTCGAAAATTTCAGGTGTGCGATCGAATCTAGAGATGCATTACCAGACCCCGAGGCACTAAAGGTAAAAATAATTGAAGAGTTTTGTTCAAGGCAACAGAAAGAAAGCGCCGATGGAGCTTTTCTTGCAAGAATGAGGCCAATCGACCGTTTTGGAAGAACAAATTTTAGAGGCAGATGTTGGAAATGTCAAGAATATGGCCACAAGGCTTTTGAGTGTAAGGCGTTGATTAATAAGGATCGATATAAAAACAGTGCTGATAAGTATGTATCGGAACACGTAGATGATGTACAAAATCTTAATTTCGGACTTGTAACATTTAATTGTATTCCAGATAGTGAAGTTGCTGCTGCAGGCGTCGGGAGTGAGGGCTGGATCCTGGATAGTGGGTGCACTTCGCATCTATGCAATGACGCTTCTAAATTTGATAAATCTTTGATACCTGTTTCCGGTAAGCTAAGCTTGGCAACTAAGTCATGTGCAGATGTAAAAGGTAAGGGTGTTGTAAGGTTACTTTCGGGTAAAAATGATTCAACAACATGTGTTGAGCTGAATGACACATTATTTGTTCCGGATGTAACATACAATTTAATGTCGGTGGCTAAATTTGTAGATAGAGGTTATAAAATCGAATTTGACAGAAAGGCAGCTCATGTTAGAGATAGCCACGGCAAAACTGTTTTGATTGCAAATCGTTCGGGTAATCTCTACTACGTTGAAGACAGAATCGGAACTGTCTCAGTAGTTTCTAGAATGTCAGATGACATAAAATTGTGGCATGAACGTTTGGGACATCTTAATGGAAGAGATTTAATGAAGCTCTTAAACAAGACTGGTATGAATGTCACAATGAAAGATTTAGACCAATTGTATGATTGTAGTATTTGTGCGAGTGGGAAAATGGCTGCGTCTCCTTTCTTAAGGGGTGGTGGACCATGTGATGAAAAATTAAGAATTGTATATTCAGATATTGTAGGTCCCATGCGCCATGAAGCTCTAGGTGGAGGGAAATACTTTATCACGTTTATTGATGATGCATCCAGATGGTGTGAGGTGTATTTATTAAATAGAAAGAGCGAAGCATTGAAATTCTTTAAGATATATAAAAACCATGTTGAAAACCTGATCGGCAAGAAGATTAAATATTTTCACAGTGATAATGGTGGTGAATATTGCAGTAAAGACTTTGAAGAATATTTACATAATGAAGGTATAAGAAGAAGGTTGACCATTCCTGGAACGCCCCAGCAAAAGCCTGTAGCCGAGAGAATGAACAGGACTTTAGTACAAATGGCGAGGTGTATGTTACTGTCATCAGGTCTTTCGCCAGGATTTTGGGGTGATGCTGTGTTAACTGCATGTCATCTTCGGAATCGTTGTCCTACAAGTAGTTTAGGAGGTGAGACTCCGTATGAGAAATGGCGTGGTCAGTCTGCGAAGATTGGATACTTGCAACCCTTTGGAGCAAAAGTTCACGTTCTGGACAAAGATGAAAATAAAGATAAATTCGCGCCACGCAGCGTAGATGGCATCTTTGTAGGATACCCCGATGACAGAAGAGGTTACAAAATCTGGCTACCACAAGAGCGCAAATTTGTTGTTTCACGAGATGTCAAATTTCACAAATTCATTGATCGACGGAATGAGTCTGGGACTTCTAACTTTGATCCATTGGAAATCAGAATTGATGAGATGCAAAACAAGAGGAACGAACCTAACTTAGTTAAAATAGACTTTCATCCCAAAAATACTGTCAAAGACACAGTTATGCATGCTCCTCAGAGTGAACAAGCAGTGATGCAAACAGTAGGCATTCAAGAAGTTAGAATTAAACGTGCTCCAACAGTTCAACATATAGAGAAAATACAGGAAGATACATTCAGCATAGAGCCTAGCGCAGGGCCATATCATATTCCGGTAGAACAAATCGTTGATCGTCATATCGAAACTGAGCCAACCACAGGCTCAACAGGGCAAATTGTTGACTCTCGTACTTGTGAAAATAAAATTTTGAAGCGAGGACCCGGTAGACCAAGGTTAGAGAGAGGGAAGGTAGGAAAACCAAAGAAAATCTATAACATGATTGAAGTGGAGCCAGAAATTGAAGTAGAGCCAGCGACTGTATTGGAATCAGAAAGTACTGTAGAACAAGGTAATGTTGTAGAAGAAGAAGATATAGAAGCATTTTCTGATTGCCAAATCTTTGCTGCAGCTGCGGAGACAACCTTGAAAAATGCATTATCTAGTGAAGAGTGCCAGCAATGGAATGAGGCCATCCTGTCGGAGGTTACGAGCCTAATAAAAAACGACACCTGGGATATAGCTAGAAGACCAGTCGGCCGAGCAATTGTGGGCTGCCGCTACGTGTTGTCAACTAAATTGAACGTTGATAAAACTGAAAAGAAAAAGGCACGACTTGTAGCGAAAGGATATAGTCAAAAACATGGTATCGATTATCATGACACGTTTGCTCCTGTTGTTCGATTAGATACTATACGTTTGTTGACAGCACTTGCTGTTGAACTAGATATGGAGGTCCATCAAGTGGATATCAATACAGCTTACCTACATGGTACGTTGGACGAAGAAATATATATGGAAATACCAGAATTGTTTCAGGAAAGTTTGCAAAAAATATTGGAGTCTGAAAAAATAGGGTCCGTCGTGCATGGGCGAGCAAAGAAAATGTTAGCTGATATAAAATCGGGAGGAAATGCCTGCAGACTTAAAAGGTCACTGTATGGGTTGAAACAGGCCGGACGTCAGTGGAATGCAAGACTGGACCAGCAACTGCGACGTATGGGTTTAAAGCCATCTTTAAATGAGCCGTGTTTATACGTTCAAGGTATAAATGAGAAGTCAAAACTTTTTGTTGCAGTTTACGTCGATGATATTTTGATAGCCTCGCAAGAAAAGGTTTATATCGAAAAGTTCAAGAAGGAACTGGCCAGCGAGTTCGAATTAAAAGATTTTGGCATAGCGAAATTCATTTTGGGCATTGACATTGAAAGGTCTGTCAACAACAAAATTAAACTGTCACAGCAAAAATATGTTGAAAATTTACTAAACAAATTTGGCTTCGAAAATTGTAAACGTTCTGTGTCGACTCCAATGGAAGTGAACTTGAAATTTGAACCGTTACAACAAAACGTTAAGTCAGAAGAGCGCTATTCTTATCGGGAGCTAGTTGGAAGTTTGATGTATCTATCCGTCGGTACCCGACCAGATATTTCGAACACTGTGTCCAAGTTGGCTCAGTTTATAGAATCTCCAAGTAAAGAAGCATGAGTTGCTGCAAAACGCGTATTGCGTTACCTAAAAGGGACGAAGGAATATGGCCTTGTGTACACAAAAACTGGTAAGTCTTTGAATGGATTCTCAGATTCAGATTGGGGAGGTTGCGTATTGGATAGACGTTCATACTCTGGTTATGCTTTTGTGTTAGGTGGTGCGTGTGTCTCGTGGAAGTCTCAGAAACAGAAGTGCATCGCGACCAGCACGTGTGAATCGGAGTATGTCAGTTTAGCGTCAGCCTAACGTCAGCGTACACGCGGATAACCAAGGGGCAATCTGTCTAGCAAATGATCCAGTGTTTCACTCCCGAAGCAAGCATATTGATATTAGATACCATTTTATCAGAAATGTCCTTAAGGAAAATACAAATTTTAAGTTGGTGTACTTACCAACCGATTTTATGTTGGCAGACATACTGACAAAATCTTTACCAAAGGTAAAGCATCATTTGTGTATGTCTGGTTTAGGGATTAGTTCTTAATAATGTTATTTTATTTGATTAGTTCTTAATTATGTTGTTCATTGGGATTTCTTTTTATGTCGTAAGCTTCCTTAATATACACATTAAGGGGGCGTGTTGGATATTAATGTGCATATATGGACTTATTTCATACTGGCTATGATTAATATCTATTGTGTTACTCAGATTTGAATTGAAATTATGCCTATGTTCTTTTAGTTTGTCTATTTGACACTCGTTATATTTGTTTACATGGTGACACACGTTTTTCTAAATATATTTTGATACGCTTAAATAAACTAGTGTTATTTAACCACTGTGTGCTTGTCGGAGAACCCTGCCACATGGTAAGGTTCTCGAGTGGCGGTCACGTACCGGAAGGTGCAGCGTGGGTAGGCTCCCCACAAGTTGAACTCATGACCTGGTGAAGGTCGCTGGATGCAGGTGGCACAGGGCCGGTCTTTGTGGCAATCTTTGGGGGAGGCCTATATTCACCAGTTAACGTCTTTCGGCTGATATGATGATGATGATAATGAAATCCGTATGTTTCTACCAAATATCTAAAGCAGTACTTCAAAATCGGCATAACGCTAAACCTAGCGGTTGTGGCAGGCAGTAACACTGGAGTATCAGATTTGAGGAGTTGGATGTTAGTATTAAATTCGCATGTTTCTACTTAAGTAATATCTAAAGAACTTCTTTAAAATCAAGATATCGCTAAAAGATAAACCTTGCGGTTATTGTAGGCAGTACTGCAGCATCAGGAGTGAGGAGTTGGAAGTCAAGATCAGGCTGTTAGTATTTGATTATGCCAAACATGCTATATATTCATTTTCAGGTGTCTAACACACTCGGTTAAGGCAAGCAGTACGTCTGCAGCATCAGGCATTGAGGATACAAGGATACAAATATTATAATATTGCATTGTCATGGGGACTTGATAAGAGTTCCAAATTTCATTGATTTTGGTGCAGTAGAAGTGATCGAAAAATCGATCACAAGATTTGAAGCATCGACGACAGTTGATACGCGGTGAAGTTAATAAAAACCGTTTAATAACAAACCGTAAACACCGCAATAATCGACTTGTTAATCGATTGCAAATAAAATTTAATCAAAACAATAATCATGATCGCGTCAATTGTGTTACGAAATGTATTCATACTAATTATAGTATGTACTCTGTTCAACAACCTTTGGCAGTAAAGAAATGCGTCATATTAAAAAAAATTAAGTACCTATTGATCGCTCATAGAAAATGTTTTACTGCCAAAAGCCGTTAAACATAGCTGGGTACGTAACACAAAAATTACGATGTTAAATTTTGGTTTTCATCACATCATGAGCCTATGATAGTCCACTGCTGGACGTAGAGCTCTCCTATTAACGATGAGTATAGAAGCATTAGGAGGTAAATGCCCATAATCGCCACGCTGAGCAAGCGGATTGACGATCGCAGTAATGTATCCACTATGATGACGCTGCTGCCCATCATCAATCTTCTATTTAATGGTCAATGACACTTCATTCCCTTAGTCGAATCTTACGATACCCGCAGGAGGAGTTGGGGTGGTGACAAATGTATTCTTACTGCCGTCACCACACGACCATGATGGCCAAAGGGCTTTAACTGTGTACAATTTTTTGCAATAGATACCTAAAACTCAATTCGACACCCATCAATCAATTCAATTTTATTTCAAGTCAATTTTATTGCTATAATTGCAAATCTCGATTACTGGGTGCTTAGACAAGTTGCCGATCGCTAACGCTTAATCGTCAATCGTAAACGAAAGGCAGCTAACAGTCTTTGTCGCACTAATATGAAAGAGTGACAGAGAGGGAAAACTACGATACGCTACTAAGCGATTGTCAACTTGGCTAAGCATTCTGGGGCTGTATCGGGCATTGGCGCCTCCACGATATATCTATGTAAAAGCTATCGATACAACCTGCTTAAGCTGCCAGTATGTTGTCGGTTAGACGACCTCTATCTAGTTAAACATCCAGTTAACTCGTATTAGACTCAGGCGCCGAAACCTGCGCACGCGCAGTGCGACGCGACCGACCGCCGCAAGCGCGCGCATTTCTATATCATTACCGTTATAAAAAAAAAATATATCATTACCGTTATAGTTTGTGCCTGAGATTATCTCAAGTAAGTATGTTTACAAAATGATAAGGGCCAATTGCAAAAAATGTAAATAGGCTTTTAATGAAAACAAAATTTGACGTCACAATTTATGTGTAACAAGTAATAAAACTATGAAAACGGATAAACTAGCGTATATTAATTAACTTTAACTTCATCCCGACGTTTCGAAGACTTTACAGGGTTCGTGGTTTGCTTCAAGTTTATCCGTCCATAGTTTTATTTCATGTGTAGGTAATCCTCGCGGTAACCGATGAATATATGACAAATTTAAATTATCTATGAGCAATCAACAATACGATTAAACAGAGTATGTTTATTGGACAGATTAAGGCTTTAACTATGTAATTTTTTTTTGCAATTGACCAATAAGGACTGATTTTTCAATCCACAGTTAACAGTACCTGTCAAATAAACGTTAACACTGTCCTTTTTGACTGACGATTTGAAAAAAGGATGGTGATAATTTAAAGTAACGGATAGATTTATTTGGTGATTGAAAAATCAGCCCTAAGTTAGATTTAAATTTTGTGTACTGTGTGTAAATCCTTTACTATTCTACGGTGTCCACGAATTGCCTACGGGTACCTATTGGTGAAGTGAACATAGAACTTTTAGTTTTTACTAAATTAATACGATTTATCCAACGGAATAAAATTAGTATAGTAAACTTACTAAAATATTTAAAACAATTATAATATCATATTATATTTTAATAATCATACATGTCTATTGAATGTTATGATAGGTACTTATACATCATTAAAAAAGAGTTTGTTTCGAAACTTGTTCACTGAAAGTCCCCAAAATCAGACATTTGTAAAATTGTAAAATTCATCAATTTTGTTAAGAACCGTGAATTTTGATGAATGCATCAAAAGTAAAAAAAAAAAACAGTTAAGCAAACACATCGCCGCTCCCAACCCAAAGTGCCGGTGCGGTACTAAATTGTGAAATGTTTGTGTAAACACTGCAAACAGATACGCGGACGGACAGACACAAAATCTAAACAGTAGCCGTACCATGAGCTGCCATGGCGTTAAAAACGCGCATGCACTTTCTATCCGGCTCGCTCGCACCAATACATATGTACGAGCGGGATGAATATAAAATAAGTCCGCGTTAATAACCCCGGGGCTGATGGTAGGCACACGAATGACTTAATAGAGCGTAGCACTTGCAGAAGCGATGGATATCAACATTGGCACAGGCAAAGGAATTTCTTTGTAAATATTATTGTTTTTTGGTAAACCCACTTTTTCAGCGTAAGATATTATAATGTCATAGACATCTGCTCTTCTATTTCACATAGTTGCGAGAAAAGCTCCCCAACCTATAGGTCTACAAAGTATTTGTGGTATTATGTTATGTTATATTACAGCGTGTGTGTGTATGATTATGGTGTCATGGTGTGGGGTATTTTGTCATGGGGATTTATTGTCAAAAAAATCTAAAAGATGAATTTGAAATACTAGAACTTTTGATATTACTTAGAATAGCTTTATCTTTTGATATGAAGCCATACTAGTATTACTAGTATAGTGTTGAGCAGTGGTACTATTATTTATAAAGCTGATTAATCTATTTTCTGACAAATAATTTACCCTACCTACTCCGATGTTAAGAGTAGATATAGGTAGCGCGTTACAGTACAGGCCTATGTAGGTATATCAGAGGTAGGTAGATACTTACTGCACGAGTAATATTAAGATATTTTAGTACAAACGGTACCAAAATATCTTATTTTTCTATTTTGACTGAAAAAATACGTCTTTACACCTACTGAATATATTTACAGTTACTTCATCGTTCTATTGTTTATATCTTGTTTTATACCTAATGTTAAGTTCAATAGTCAAAATCTGCATTGACTTGAGTCATAAGTGAATATTCAACATTTTAACTGGATGTTGGGAAAGAACTGGCAGGAAAGAGGCCACGGACGCGGGGTTTTGCGAATCGCGAGCTTTTATTTCGAAAGTTTGAATCTTTTAACTTTAGAATAAGTACCTATAATTTACATATTCTGCAGCCATATTCTATACCTGGGGCAAGAACCGTTTTTACTGTGCTCCATAGAAAACACATTGTTTGCGCTTAATGGTTTAAAACATTCACTGAGGTAGAGGGTCGATAACGATAACCTTATAGAACAATAAATTATTTTTGGTTCTATGTGGTTATCGACCCTCCATGGTGGGGATCCTCTGCATGGATCGAAACATGTCGAGCAAATTATCGACTTAAATTACGTGAGTAAACCGTTTGCTAAATAATTAACCATCAATTCAATTTAGGTAATCACCAAATTAAAAAAATCCGCCTTCAACTGATTCCTCGAAGATCCCATCATCACCCCTTGGTTTGTTTTGAAGTCGGTTAAAAAAATAATTATCGAAATTGGTTGACGTGGTATTGAGTTATTCGTCAATCTGTCGTGCACATGTTTAATATAAATCTATGAATAATGACTTATATTACCTATTACTACAATAGGCACGCTTATATACTAGGTAATACTAATATTTTCTTCAGTTACCACGATAGTTATATATGAATATATCCGTTTCCTGAATATGATACCATCCGTTTCCATAGTTTTATTTAGCAATACCTATACTAAATAAGAAAGCATTATTTGATTTATGATCGTGTAACTGCGTATAAAATCGTGGCCTTATACATACTACTTAGTTATTTAAATTACATTCCAATCAAAATGTAAACATACGGGTATGGCGGTATAAACAAGTGTTGCGAAAACCGGCGCAGTATCGAAACTGAACGAATTTATTTCCTGTCGTAGTGTGAGTGCCTCTCTAATATACCGGACTGGATACCAAACACAACCTAAAATCTACGGCCTAGGTACCGAAAACTTCGAAATCAGCAAATTTCGAGGGTTTGTGACTGTCACTCCAATAAAGTTACTAAAACATGTAATATTTCCTTCAGTTACCGAGAGGATTACTCATGAAATAAAACCATGAAAACGTATAAACTCGCGGGTTCAGGCAGGGTTCGTGGTCTGCGGGCGTGGTCGCCTGAACCCTGTAAAGTGTTCGAAACGTCGGAATGAAGTTAAAGTTAATTAATATATGCGAGTTTATCCGTTTTCATAGTTTTATTTCATTAATAAAAAATATTTTAAATAATAAATAATAGGTACGTTTTCTCCATCATTATGACGTTTATAATATTCGTGAAAGGCTATGAATACACATGGGTACTTTTACAAAAGTATTAAAAAAATTGTAGGTGGAAGAAACTTAATTTTTATTGGCAAAGTATTATACACCCTTACGCCGCGACATGCATATTATGGCATCTCAGAAACATTGCTGTTACCAGGAATGTTCTACTACGAGGAACTTCACTTATTAATCTTTATTTTTATTTTTATTTATAATCAATAATCATGTTTTTTTTATCCATCAAAATGAGTGTACCGTCAACATTTGGAACCTTTAGCTCTCTCTGTATTACCACATGGGATAAACAAAAAACTTTTCTTTTCAATGAAACTTTCTTTCACTTTCATAAGATGCTCTCTTAAAAATTCAGTATGAGTTTACGACACTACTGTTTTTATTTTTTTTATGTGATGAAGGGAAACATCTGAGCTCTCAGCCCATCTGATGGAAAGCAGGAACAGAGGCCCATGGACATAGTGACCAAAAAATCGTCTATGCGCTGCCTACCCTGAAGGCTTAGGTGGATTGCCTCTATCTATGACAGTAATTACACCGGCTATCTTACCCCCAAACCGAAACACAGCTGTGCAAACACTGCTATTTAGTGGCAGGTTAACGGGTAAAACGGCGGTAGTTATCCGGGCGGACCCTGCACGAGGTCCTACTATCAGCAAACACTACTAGGCTTACGTTAATACTGATAAGCCAAACGCCATCTGATAATTCATAACCTTTATTACGATCCATATAAAGTTCACAACCTGTTAACTGCGTTGGCGATGGTCTCTGAATCAGTGATTCTCGAGTGTCAAGGCGAATCACAAGTGAAGCAACTGCTACAGATACAGATTACAGTATGTCAGTCGATTAGAGCCGTGATCCTTGTGCTCATTAACAACCGAGCGTTGACACCAGTCATTATTAATATTAATCATTAACAGGTGTGTCGTGAGATAGGAGATAAGATAACATATTATAGGCGCGCATTAGTACCTAATGTAGGCGTAGGGTTGGAACTTAAGCGCCATTGAGCAAAACGGTCCTTTATGAATGAATTAATATTTTTTGAGAATATAAAAGTCCATTTTTGTTAGTTGCTCGTCATACCAATAGTAATACCATAGTCTAAAACTTTAAACAAATGTGCATAGTTACTTTATATTGCATCCTTATCTAGTTACTACAATTTGTTACCATTATTTAGGTTAATATTGAAACCGAGTAATGAGATGCATATTTTGACCCGAACCGTGATACAAAATTTAAATTTTTAAATTCGTAAATTTATACACTGTAAAAATATAAATTTAGTGATCACTTTACTCAGAATCATATATTCTTTATGTTCGTTCGTATATCGTCAGCAAATAAGATTATTTGTCGGAAATAATAATTGTTATTGGTAGTAGGTACCGTATCTAAGAACTTGATTAAATAGGAAGGAAATTATATGATCGAGTTTCCAGTATCGATGGAATAAGTGCTTAATACTTCTAGTTACTGCATTTATTGTACTTGCCTACCTCGACATACAAGTAAGTTATTAATGATTTAATTTTATAAGCGTTTATTATTGTTTGTAGATTTCTATAATGCCTTTAAGGGCTGAGTTAAAAGTATCCGTCAGTTAAAAGTATTGCCAGCCTTATCGCTGGTCATCAGTCAAAAAAGGATAGAGCTAACATTTATTTGACAGTTACTGTTATCTGGGGATTGAAAAATCAGTACGTACTAAGAGCAAACGAGCCCTCATTTTTATTTCCATGCAAAACCGAAAAGTCGCGATTTGCTAACTTAATAATGAACTTTATAACTTTTTTTAAATTGCCAATTAACTGTAAATTAACCGTCACGATCGTATCAACCCGGGTGTAAAGGGCGTCGTGGGCCTGCTATACGGTCACATCTCAAAATATAATTGTGTGATAAAAGTGACCATATTACCTGCAATACAGCCACATTTTCCATAAAATTCTATTTTATTATGATGGCATGCACACGACCAAATGATCTCGACAGCTTCCTCCGTTAGGTATGCTAGTGCATCCCGCCATTACGGGCTGGTTCTCAATCCCCGAATAAATATATGAGTCAGATAAAAGTATCGCTATCCTTTTCCCCCGATATATGTAAGTATAAGGTATAAAAGAACTGCTAACATTTATTTGACAGATATGTTTTATTTAGGGATGGTAAAACAGGCCCTTAAACTTCCAAATCTTCCAATTGGGTGAATGTAGGTACAGGTACAGTCAAGGGCATTAACATATATACACTTCTCCATACTGATCCCTTACAAATGTGTCTATATATTAATGCCCTCGACTGTACCGTAAGCTCGGTTCTCATTAGCCCTAGGGGGTAACATTACTTGTCGCTTTAATTGAGCATGCCGTGGGACTATCTCGATCTGTGCAAGATGTTTATCCAAGATAATTATTTAAGTTTTTTAGAATTATAACTAAGGTGAGACTCAAACATATTAAAATATTATCGAACCGGGTTGGTATCGAACATATCGAGCAATCATCGACTTAAATACGTGAGTAACAGAGTTCGTTGATATATATGGTAATGCTTAGTTAAAAAAAAAACAGTTCAAATTGATTTAATTTAACGATGCTAAGGTACTTGGTTAGCATCGTTAAATTATAGTTATTTATTATACAAGGGGGCAAAGTTGTTGTTTAACTGTCGTGCCAATATTGAGACCTGAGCTAGCGAAAGATTCCAAAATTGAGCCACGAGCGTAGCGAGTGGTTCAAAAACTGGAATCTTGAGCATTGCGAAGGTCTCAAGGCACGAGAGTTGAACAAACTTTGCCGCCAAGTGTAATACAACTTTTTTCCCCTCACTATCGCGAGGAAATATGATTACAAATCTCATCCAAATGTAAATTAATTTAAAGAAACTATTGAAAACTCAATGTCGAAACGTATCGTAGAATAGAGTTACTTATGGAATTTAAATATTGCCAATGGCTTACAAAGTCACATGAGAAACGACCAATTTAACATGTGAGCTCCGATTGCGCATGTTTACTACGGTCATACAGATCCACTTATACTAGGCAGTAGGGGGCTATAGGAATTAGAGAAATGTCAAATTACTTTATTCACAAGTGTGTAAAAAGCGTTTTTACCCGCTCGTATTAAAGGATAAACGAGCGCTTTACGAGCTAGTGAGGGGAAAAATCAATTATTGCATTAATTCAGTTCTTAATTTGCGAAGATAGATATTTTTAAATTTAAATATTAGATGTTATATAAGGTACCTATACCAAAGAAAAAGTAGTGTTACTACTTTAAAAAATACAATTATTAACATATTTAATACAACAATTTGAGTTGTTCCACATATATTAGGATATTTTTAGTTGGGCAATTATCCCTAGGGCTAACGGAATCCGAAATCCGACTTTGCGGTTGGTATAATATATTTCTCAGTATATCAACATACAGACACGACGATCCACGTTTCTCCGTAATCGGGTAAAACCAAACCTCATTCAATCGTCGCTCGAGGCGCCATGCAAAGTTTACAACGCGACTAATGAAATGTATGGTCACGAAGCCATTATTGCCGATATGTGCTCTGGGTACCAGCCGGCGCATTTGTCTCGGAAAATAACTTAACAAGATGGCGGTAAAAACCCATTTAAGTACTTAGTTAGGTACAAACTTTAGCGTTGATAGGCTGTCGTAAATTTACGTAAGTCACGTAAGTGACTTTCCCTTTTTTATGGCAAACCGAACAAATTACTGCGTACCTATAATATGTCCATACCTACTTAAAATTTACTACGTGTACATTTTAAGCGCGCGTATATCCAGTTTTAGTACAAATGACCTAAAAAAAAGTATTTATCGTGGGACAATAATTCTGGCCGATCATCCTTGTGTAGTAAGCATCTTTTTAACCTAAGAGCCTACGTTTTCTGACGTAAACTGCTACTTTCGTTATTAATAAAGCAATGGATGGGAAATAATAACTTTTTTTATGTAATAGGAGGCAAATGAGCAGAATTTTACTAAAATAGGGACTCAGATATCTTGGTAAACACAAAAGTGTGACGTTTACCTACACTGCAATTGTGCATAAGAGTATATACCTCTTTGCAAATTGCAAAATGGTACTATGCACAATTATAATTAGCCCTATGTACATTTTTTTGCTAAGTTTTTTATTTATTGTAGGTAAGATACCTATAGATAATTATATTTTTTAATCAAACGTCATATTCACATTAAAACCTATCATATTTACCAAGCTTTAAGTCTTGAAACCATCTTTGTTCGTCATGATAGTGGCAAAATACGGCGTATAGGAAGAAGGAAGAATTTGTAGCAACATTACAAATGTGTAGATCTAGATAAAACACTGTGTTAAACTAGTCTGCCTAGTAATTATTGTGACCTAGTCACAAAGTCACATATTAAATGTCAGTAACTGCCAATTAGCTAGCTGACTATTATAGTGGAGCTACAAATCAATGTTACATTTTAAATAATAGGTAAGTAAGTAAAATGTTGCATACAGTGTTTTATAGATCACGTGATTTCTTCTTATACTTTTATTTTTACTTTATTAGTGTAATCATTGAAATTAATTACAAATTAAACGCCCACAAGGCTGCTGACCAGGCCCAGATTCCCAAGCGCCGCAAACGTCACTTTTGATTTTATTTTATCTACGAATTTGCGGCGCTTGCAGTAGAAACTTTAGGTCCTTGGTCAGCAGACATGAAGACTCTCATGAGGGCCATGTCGTCCCGGCTGCACGACGCCTCTGGAGACCCAAGGGCTGGCGCTTACCTCGCACAAAGAATCTCTTTAGCGATTCAGCGAGGTAATGCTGCCAGTGTCACGGGCACCATGCCGCAGGCGGATCTTTTTGAAGGTATTTTCTTTTTATAGGTAGATTGTTTAGGAAATAAAATAATCCAAATTACATTCTAAACCTAAATCCACACACACTTAAATACATAAAAATTACATGCACACTTAAACATAATAATTCCTAAAACAACTCCGCGTTAAGGTGCATTCAGACCAGACGAGCATTCGCTATTCTATTCCCCGCTCTACGAAATCAACGAATCACGTTTTGTGTAACGATCGAATTTCGTAGAGTAGGGGGATATAATCAGATAGAATAGCGAATGCTCGTTTGGTCTGAATGCACCTTTACTCGACCCGCGATCTTTCCGATGCAAAGGTGCCCATCACACTAGCCGCGTTGCCTCGCTGTACCGCGATGGACAACCTTTGCATCAAGAAAAACCCGGAGCGTGGGTCTAAACTCTAAACCTCTCTCCCGCAAATTCCTCATTGTTTAGGTATATTTTAATATAAGTTTTATCTTTATCTGTAAAACTTATACTTCAATAATTCACATCATCATAATATGATGATGTGAATTATTGAATTATCATAATCAGCCTTTCTCAGTCCACTGCTGGACATCGGCCTATCATATTAGCTATGCACATTGGACACATCACTCTGGGCAAGCGGGTTGGCGATAGCTGTTACATATTTAGGTACACCTGGGTGCTTAGACAAGTTGCCAATCGCTAACGCTTAATCGTCAATCGTAAACGAAAGGCAGCTACCTATATTTGTCGCACTAATTTGAAAGAGTGACTGAGAGGGAAAACTACGATACGCTACTAAGCGTTAGCGATTGGCAACTTGGCTAAGCATCCTGGTGACGCTGCTGTCCATCATCAATAAATGAATGGACATTGACTCTTCAATCCTCAGTCGACTCTTACGACACCCACGGAACGAGTTGGGGTGGTGACAAATGTATTCTATTCTGACTGCCGTCACCACGCAGCACGCGGTATTTATTTATTTAAATTTTATTTCACCGAATAAAATATTGATAACGAACTTAATGCTGCAAGGCGTTCTCTACCAATAAACCTACAGGCCAAACAGAAAACATTAATGTTGCGGGAAATGAAGAGTTCATACTTAAAAACACGTATTCAATAATTAGTCAAAGCTAAAATGTGCTCAGTCACGCAAAGCCCTGTATTAGTTACCGATGATGGTGATGTAAACATCCTGTAGGTATTGTGATAGATTTAATGGTATACTATATGAATATCATTATAATATAGATTAGCTACTCGTATAATTATGCCTGATAACAGTGATTCCGCCAATTTTGCGGGAACCGGAGGCAACGATGTATGTAATTGTAGCCTATAATAATATTTAGTAATGCAATATCTTCTGATGGTTAAATAAATAAATATATTGGGACTTCTTGGGGACGGGTGCGTCTCATCTATTACGTTTACCTTTTCCTTTTTAATATTTTCTTCGGTTACCGCGAGGATTACACATGAAATAAAACTATGAAAACGGATAAACTCGCGTAGGTATATCGTCAGTTGTGATATGAATTAATGTAACCACCAAATGACGATTTTTCAGGAAAGCCCAAAAACGAATTTGACATTTATAAAGTATGATGTATCTTTTTAGTTAATTATCCTATTGAAATGATGTTTACCTTGTTTGTTTTATTTTTGAAAGGTCTATTTGACACGCAGTTACTAATTGCGACCACAGCTGGTGCTTACGTTAAATATTTTAGAAAAAAATTGGAGGTACGTTAACAATTTAATGAAAATCATCAAAAGTGGATTTCGTAATTTAGTGTAACTCACAAATTGAAACCAAATAGCTTACGAGCCATACAATACAGATGGCGCTTACAGCAATGATATTTATAAAAATATGTTGAGTACATATTTTGTACTTACAAATTCGTACTTACGTTAAAATAATTGACTTTGATTTTTTGAAACCTTTACATAAGTACGTTAATAAAAAACGTAGAAACCTAATAAAATGGCAAAGTTTTTGTTAACGTATTCGACATTTTTTTCTAGATATCAATATTTAATATACACCGTTTGATAGAGCAGGAAATTTGCAGTCGAACGGTATACTTAACTCAATTTCGTCATTTTGGTGGTTACATTAATTCATATTACAACCGACGATATTATTAACTAATTTTAACTTCATTCCGACGTTACGAACACTTTACAGGGTTCGTGATTTGATAGATCTACCTCCATCAAAATAAGAAAGATAAGTACAAAATTACCCACCAAAGAAAAATATACTAAACCACAGACAATAAATTTTGAAGTTAAAATTAGTTAATATACGCGAGCTTATCCATTTTCATAGTATTATTTTCCTTTTTACTTACGCTTGTTAGCTTTTTTCCATGGTTTACGATGTCATAACTTTAATTTGATTAATCAGTATTAATTCTATTCATGTTACACACTTATCCTCTTATTCATAAACGTTTGCTAACTTAACAAGCCCCTAATATTTTTTTGTCCCTTTCGGTCTTAACAAAGTGTCAATAAGAGCAAAAGGGACAAACAATTATTAGCGGCTTGTTAAGTTAACAAATGCTTATGAATAAGGGGGTTAATGATTAAACCTTTTAAATAATATACACATTTACAGCAAATAGCAATCAATGAATAGGCATGTCGTTTGGAAGTGATCTTTAAGATCACGTGTGGGAAAAACGTGTGCGTCATCTTATTATTTAATACATCATCCTTTAAACAACTTTTTTGTAAAGTATTTACACCTATTCTTAGAACTTTCGTTTTTTACAAACTTATAATAAGTAATGGAAAAAACAGTAGTATTGCTTCCTCAGTATCATCACAATATAGGTAAGTAAGTAAGCATTCTATAATTCGTTGCTGGGATATTGTCCCGAGGAAAAAAGCTTATTTGAATTTTTTTTTTTTGTAGAATAACGAATTATTTTATTCTTATTTCTTGAAGATGTATTCTTTTAAGTAGTAACACTACTATGTACCTATATCATTTTAAATATAAGATAAGTAGGTATAGATACGTCCAGTGTTGGTAAGCTTCGGTAGTTTTTTGTTCGGTATATGATATCTAATATTTATAATTTGTATGTTATGTTATACTCTAGTGTTACAACTCAAAAACGATTTGTTTTATATTTATAGATTTAATTTAAATTTTTAATTGTAATGTTTTATAATTTTTTTTAGGATTACGTACGTTTAAGAATTTTTTTATTTATTATTTTTTTACTAAACAGTACAAATTATACAAATAAAATAAAAATCAGACATATTAGATATTTCGATTTAGTTTCTTACATTTTACTGGATGTATTTAGGAATCTAATAATCGTGTTAATATTTTTAGTACCTATCTATAATATCTTTGATTGAACAAGATCTACACTATTTTAACACATTATTAAAGTAGTAAGAAACATTTATATATTTTTTATACAGTGGTAAATTGACGCCAAAGAGTTGTTTTTTATTGCATAAACGATTTTCTGCAACGGATTTTAGAATAATCCAAGTCCTTGAACTTACTGCTGAAAAAAGTGAACAAAACATGACTTTGATGATTGCAAGCAATGAGGAAATACGTAATAAATATTTGCACACACGTGCCTTTTTAGGGTTCCGTAGCCGTAGCCAACTAGGAACCCGTATAGTTTTGCTCGCTTATGTTTGTCCGTCCATCTATGTTCGTTAATTTTATTATTTCGGTCGTGTTTTAATTTATCGCCATTCGATTCAGGCTTTTTTTTTCGCATTTGTAATACTGTACTATTGTCGTGTCAGAACTAAAGTAGGTATTGTAACTAATCGGAAAGTATTTTGAGTCCTGTGCATATTTTGATCAGTATGGAATATTAGATAAATAATTGAGATTTCATTCATGAATTTAATTAATTATTGATAGGCTCTAACCCTTAATAATATTTACACGCATACAGGAATCTGACTTTGAAATACAGTGTCAAAATCAAAACCTACGGAGGAAACAGTCGAGAGCGTTTGTAGAAAAACATAATTGTTGTGACGAAAATGTACCTCTACATCTACAATGACGAGCAATCGGATGTTTACCTTCCTCGTGCCAACCAACATCAACATATACACATTTGACCTCATAATATGAATGTTTGTTCCTAATAAATCCTCCATTGGCAGGTATTGTCACTACCAACAAGGCTAGGAGTAGACGACAAAAATCTCATCATGAGATGACAAAAATCAGAAAAAAGATAGTTGACGATAGTTTTAGTCTTTCGCTACGCTCAAGATTCTAAATTGATGATGATGCAGTTGTATGAGACTTAAAAAATTGTCTCGACATTTTGTATGGGAGAGGTATTATTGCGCTGTAATTTTTTTTGCTCTGTAAAGTTAAATAAAAATTAAAAATAAATATTTTTGGACATCTTTACACAAATCGACCTAGTCCCACGGTAAAAGCTCAATTAAGGCTTGTGATGTGGGTACCAGGCGACGATATATATAATAGATAGATACATACAGGGTGTTTGTTACGTCGTTAGCCAAATTTGGATATGTCATTCGCGATCACCAGTACACAACATTTTTGAAAAAAAAATGACACTTTTTTTTAGTCTTTTTTCCCGTTTTTTATCCGGCAAAAACATAATTTGTGGTCACTAGGCAAGTTTGTTGGATCTATATCTGGATCCCTAACGTTTTTTGACCTATTTTTACATTCACTAACGTTTTATGTCCGAATGATCATTTGTCCTAACGCTCATATGCCATATCTTTAATTTTCCTAATATCGTATGGATGATTTTTGTTTTCCCTAATGCGTTATATCCTAATCATCATTTTCCATATCAATTATTCATCCTAACGTTATATGCAATAATAGTCATGTATCATAATTGTCAGTAAGCCTAATGATCGATAATCCTAATAATCGTATTTCCTAACTTTGTATGGCCTATTGCAGTTTATCCTATATCTGTAAGTTACTGACCTGACGGGTCAGAGTATAGCAAAGGGGGCGCGGGAAATTTGTTGATGGGGATGGTGTCATTATAACACGTATTTTTTTATGCTATCGTATAGAGGACGCTAAAATAAGCATGTTTTGTATGGACAACTTGTCTAACTTGATAATTGCCAAGATATCGGCTCCTAAATAAGATTTAATTTTGGTGAACAAAATTACGACGAATGTTGTGTGAAATATATTTTTTTTAATTTGTAGTCGAATATCTCGGCCATTTTTGATTTTGGGGAAAAGTTTTCTGGGTTGCGACAAAAAAAATAACCTCGAAGACTAACCCTCCTCTAACCTAACCTATCCGAGTCGGATCTACCCTGGAAGGTTTTGTTCGCCCGCTTCGCTCGCTCACTGCAGATTTAGTCCCCATTCATTAGTAATTTTGACCAAAACAAAATTTTGGGTCTATATCGGGTGGCATAATGTTTTTATTTCGAAAAATTTGTCGCATAGCAACTTTACGCCGAAAAATTAATGGCATAAACATTGTTGCGCATATTTTTGCTATGCCGAAATTGTTAATCCTAACTTGGTTGTTCCTAAATATTGTTTGTCCTAATGATTTTCGTGTCTAATGTATATGCATCGAAAAATTATCGTGCATAATGGTGATGTTCCTACTATTTAATGTACTAATAGTGATTACCTACCTTTAACTAGCATTAAAAATATTTTTTTTATTCCTTATACTTAACTATTACTAAATAATTCGCCCTGTTGTCCAAAGAATTTAAGTGAGCAAGTTTGACCTGGGAACCGGTCGACGAAGCCCCGCTGCGCGGGGCTTCTGTTTCCGCTCTAAGGGATAAAAGGTACCTAACGAACCTATCCAGGTTACGGTAGGGAATGTTCAGATTATTTCTTTTTTAATGCGGGGGGCTTCGCCCCCCGAGCCCCCCCCTGGTGGGGGGCTTCGCCCCCCCGTCCCCCCTTTTTTTTTGGCTTTGTAAGTATGAGGATGTGTAAACAATTGATTAAAAATACTTAAGTATTTAAAGACTACGCCATTCACTCCGCCCTAGTTTCGAAACCTAACCAATCCACGTCGGTTTTACCCAGGTTTATTACTTGAACATTTTTTTTAACCATTCACCCTGTTGTTCAAATGTTTTGCATGTTGTTATTAAAATGCCTTTTTGAATGAAATTTCGGACATGATAAAAGTAGGCGCAGTGAAAATTGACAGTTCGAGTACGTAGTAGGGTAAACAATATTTATTACAATGAACATTAGGATTATTATGCTTTAGGTCATTCGACGTTCGAGTAATCAATATTAGAATAAATATGGTGTAGGTATTTTAAACGTGTATGCGCAAAATTAAGTAGGCTAAACAAGTGGTATGTCATGTAACATAATGCCAAACATTCTCGGCCAAAAAATTTTAGGACAATCGACGTTATGCGACACGACAGGCACCCCCAAATTTTATTTAGGAGCCAATATCTCTCTAAAATTAAAAAAAAAATTGTGTAACCGACATTATGATTAAATATTGTTAGGTATGGCTATTGATCGCTAGGGCTTCGGTCTCTTAGGACAACAACACTTAGGCTAAATGACATGAGGTGAAACGTTATTAGGGATTTCGAAGAATATGGAAAATAACATTAGGGGTTTTAACAGTTATGGTAAAAAAATATTTGGGCAAGTGAGTTTTAGGACAATCATTACATTATGGAAAATGAGTGTTATTGCAACTGATCGATAGGGCTAATGTCCATTAGTGCAAAACAGTTCGGGCAAGTGATTTTAGGACAAACGATGTTAGGGATCTCGAGGGAGACCCAAGTTTGTTTCAATCCGTGCGATTCGATGCCAGACAAAAGGGTAGCAGGTTTGAGTAGTCAAGTCTTAGCCAATCAGGAGTTCATCACAAGCACCGATCAGCCGACGTCACTCACCCCACCATCGGCACTAAACAATGAATAAAA
>JALPQI010005435.1:0-56307 GCA_025490895.1 Thaumatotibia leucotreta
TAAAGTAGCACCAGTAGTAGTAGTACCATGTCATACATAAGGTAATTAAAAGTACACGATTATAAAAGAATCCGTTAGCAATAACAATAAATTAACCTATATATTTTCGATCGATCTTAACCTGTTTGGTCAGTAAAGCGTAAAACAAATATAAGCTAATGTTGATAGTTTTCCGTCTCCTGTATAAGTACTTATCTACGCAACATAACAGAAATAGGGAATATGTGTAAAAGTATTTTTTTTTCCCAATCAGTAAAATACATCCAAGTGCGAGTTTATTTCAAGTCACGTACTTAAGCTGCACTGAACCCTAAATAAGTATCTACTACTTGAAATATAACAAGCATCCGAATAAACCCAAAGGTACTCCTGACTTTGAGGGGGAAAGTTGGACAGACTTCTTATGCCGCAAATATTTTTCTTGTATTACAGCCTCAAGGACGAATCGTGTAACATAATATTGTCCAAAATGTAAGCAACTGACCTAGTAAAACTTTATTAATAATCAAACGAACCTACCTGTAAAGTTTGAGTATAATCAATACAATTACATGAATTCTTTTAAACTCAATTTGGGATAGTGAGTGAAACATATGTTCCACTTTCCCTGGAGCGAATTTAAGCATAGTAAATGTATGAAGCGTTTCAGTTGCCTATCTATTTCATTTACCTAACTTGACTGTACCTATATCAGTAGAAGATGAGAAGTACTTACTAAATATAGGTAACACAAAATTGTGGTTAGGTATTCGCTGTCGTATTCTGATTAAGAAAACATAGTAGAAAAAATATTTTTAGTCGAAAATACTCTGTTCGACGAACAGTGTTCGTCCATTTGTCTGTCTACCACATCGTTGAATATCTCAAGAACAACTGACAGTTAATGAATTATATATAAAAATATGTTTCAATTAATTCACGCAGGAATTGTCCTAGAATTAGTGACGCAGAACGCTGATAAATGGCACTTCACACAGAATGTTAATTTTTCACAAAGTTGGGCAAAAAGTAAACTAATTACTTCTAAAAATTACGTTTGTATGTGTACTTTATAACCTGGATTCCAAAAGAGACACGGCGATACTCGCCCGGCGGTTAAATCTGATAGCTGGGCGAGTATAGCCGTGTCCCTTTATTTACACGGGATATAAGATACACAATCTTTTGTTCGTGTTTATAGCTTAGTAGCTCGCGGTTAGACCAATGCCGAACTTTGATTTTTCAACGCTTGCACACATTCCATAAAACGATATTTATGTCTTTCGTTAATTATAAAGTTTAAACTAGAACCTTTAGAGCGCGAGTCAAATGGAATTGGATTTTTATGATTTTTATTTCATATAGCGTTGGCCTATTTGGATGTTCTGCCCTATTTTTTCCCAAACAGTGCGTTACTAAATGTGAGTGAGTTTAGTAGAACTTCCCACTTTGTCATTTGCCATAAAGCCGCATTGTCAGTTTATTCATTATGAAGATACAAGGAAATGTCGTCTTTATGGTAAGCGACAAAATGGGACGTTTTACTAAAAATTAACACAAATATGCACTTAACTGGTTCACGCGTATTTTTAGACTCTTATATTACGCGTATTATTTGGTTCTTTTAATGGTGCGATACATAACTAATACTAATTTAATTCCTCTCGTCATCTTGTAAAAAATAATATTTCTAACGTTACATATTCCTACACCTCACACAAACAGTATCGGTTAGTCCTATCATCTATCTACTCTATGACCTTACGTTATAATGTCGTAAAGAGCCTCTATGTATGTGACTACCCTATGTAATCCGTCTAAGACATTCAAGCCCAATGCCCCAATGACGCCCTGCCATTCAGGTCGCTTTACTAATAATCTTCATCTATACACATCCCTTCACACGTAAGGTATCAGCAAACAATCTTACTCACAAATCGATTTAGTCCCAAGCTAAGCTAGGCTTAGAATTTGCAACGGTTACGCCTTGGCAATATTATTATACCTACGCGTAAAAGCCTAGCTATATGCGTTTAGTTTGTACCTACCTATTTAATTTTTGCTCGTAACTTGTGCTATATTGGATGAAGCTAGTGAAAAACTACAAATTTAAATAAAATAGGCACCATGATTTATTTTCATATCGAAATTCAAGAAATACGGATAAACTCGCGTATATTAATTCTTCATCCCGATGATTCGAACACTCAATTTTCCTCCATTGTCAGTCGCCCGCAGACCACGAACCCTGTAAAGTGTTCGAAATGTCAGGATGAAGTTAAATTTAATTAATATACACGAGTTTATCCGCTTTCATAGTTTTATTTCATGTGTAATCCTAATACTTATCGAGAAAACCTAACGAGTTTTTCCTCGATACGTATTACATTAGGTATAAGGTATAATTATCACGCTTGCACTCACATAATTATCTCCTGCCACTATTGTTTTGTATGCCATCGCCGTAACAGAGATCTGGCGAATCAATCGAACTTTGATCATATATGATCATGACGCTTGACGCATGACGCGACCGGAACCGTTATTTTACAAAAACCTTGAAATTGTCCAATATTTTACTACTCTTAGTTATACTACTTAATAGTTTCTGTGATTTATAATATCACGTTTTTCAATTAGGTAGGTAAGTTACTCCATTAACTTAGAAATTATATGCCGAAGAACGAAAATGAACGAATGAGAACCGTTATTTTGTATGGAGTAAATAACGGTTCCGGTCCCTGGCTTCAACATCGGATTTCTTGAACCTCAAGTACATACCCGGCTAACACCAAATTAGAAATCCCAATATGAAAATACGTACGTAATACGTAAATACATTTGCATACAATACATACCTATTACGTCCTTAGTACTTAGTTGCACTGTGGATTTATGAATTAGTTACTTATCTACGAATAATAATGGGCACTTACCTCCTAATGCGGTCTATACGCATAGTTTATAGGAGAGGCCTACGTCCAGCAGTGGACTATCATAGGTTGATGATGTAAGCGATAAATAATAAATGTGAAAATGACAGATTTGAACGAAAAGTCACGTGACCATTTACATTCATTATTATGGTCACGTGACTTATCGCCTATCGTGTGCGATTGCAGAAAGGCTTCTCGGATTGATGGTAACCTCGGGGGTAGGCCAGAAGTAGGGCAGCGGGATTTACTCACCCTTCTCCCTCGTTTGCACGAGTTAGGTCTAGAAGTTAACACGGAGAAGTGTGAGTTTTTCCCCTGCGGTTCTGATTCCAGTATGGTCCTTCCTTTTCTGTCTCAAGTGCTTCCTGGAATCAAGGAGTTGTCGCTGCAGACATTTGGACTGTTAGGCTCTCCCATCTTGCCGGAAGCCATCCCTGAAGCCTTTGAAGTTCGGAGGCGCCTTCTCCTGACTGTTTGGTTAAAATGTATATCGGCGCATGTCACGCTCGTTTTATTGCGGGTGTGCTTGGCTGCTCCGAAGCTAACATATTTCTTGCGCACAGTTCCAGCATGGCTTTATCCAGGCTGCATTCATACTAGCGGCTGAATTCCTTTGACGGTGTGTTAAAGGAGTCAGTGGAGTCGCTACTGAATGTCTGCCTTAGTTCGGAGCAGTGGGTTTTGGCATCGCTTCCTGTACGGACTGGTGGTCTAGGGGTGCGGCGCGCACGGGATCTAAGCCTGCCAGCCTTTCTGGCGTCGGCGGCTGGGTTTGTGGCCCCTGTCACTGAAATTTT
Organism: Thaumatotibia leucotreta; assembly: GCA_025490895.1. Lineage (NCBI taxonomy): Eukaryota > Metazoa > Arthropoda > Insecta > Lepidoptera > Tortricidae > Thaumatotibia > Thaumatotibia leucotreta. The sequence continues at coordinate 3,713 of JALPQI010005435.1, forward strand.
ATCTCCAAATGGTGACAAGGTAATCATTTCTTTTGATGCCGATGCTAGGTCGATCTGGACGGCTCTCAATCCAGGTGCTCCAATACCGGAAAGTCTGGACCGTCAGAGACAATGGGATGATGTGGGAGTCAGGCCAGAATTTGAGTGCCTTTTCGAGACTGCGGTAGGCGTTGATAAGGCGAGGCTTAACGCGGTGTCGAGGCCTGAATCTGGGGCGAGGCTGCAGGCGCTACCCTCCCCGCACTTAGGTACACTTCTCGACAACAACTCCTTGCAGATTGCGATTGCTTTTCGGCTGGGCTGTGGAGTTTGCGAACCCCATGTTTGTATATGCGGCTCAGTAGTGGAAGGTAACGGTCATCATGCTCTGAGTTGTTGTCGGTGTGTCGGGAGGCTTCCACGACACCACGCGCTCAACGATTTAGTGCAGAGAGCGTTAGTGGCCGCGAACATCCCGTGTGTGCTGGAGCCGCCGGGCCTTAACCGGTGTGATGGTAAAAGGCCCGACGGTTTAACTTTGATCCCGTGGGAAAAAGGCCGATATGTTTGGTATGGGATGTGGGATGCCACTTGCGTCAGCACGTTCGCGTCTTCACACATCAGCCGCACTATGCGATGTGCGGGAGCGGCGGTTGAGTTGAAAGTATGCAGTCCTGGCGAACTATTTGTTTGTCCCGCTCACGGTGGAGACCACCGGATGTTGGTGTGTCGAAGCCTTAACTTTTACTAAAGAGGTGGGGAGGTGGCTGCGGGAGAGTGGTCACGATCCTCGCTCCGGGTCTTTCCTGCTCCAGAGGTTGTCCATTGTGGTTCAACGTGGAAACGCGGCGAGTGTAAAGGTGCGGTTAAACTAAAAGAGCATTCGCTGTTCTAACCTCCCACTCTACGAAATTTGATCGGTACACAAAACGTGATTGGTTGATTTCGTAGAACGGGCGCTAGAACAGTGAATGCTCTTTTGGTTTAAACGCACCTTCATGGGCACCTTTGTGTCGGGGGAGGCGCGGAGCGGGCTTAGCTAAGGGGTGTTCTAGAATAAGTTTTAAGTTTAATTTATATTATTTTATACTAAATGACAAGTGTTAGTAATTAATTAATTTATGTGTAATGATAACTTTAAAATAAAACTATTTATTAAATTAGTTTACTTATCTACATACATACTACACACTGTAAATACGGAAATAATCACTGATTCCACTATTCAACACGTGCGAAATGAAAACACTTCATTGCCGATGGCGATGGCATTTATTATTACAGGGCGTTAATCAATTAACACTCCAAGCGTTCGAAGCGGTAATGATAGCAATTGAGACGGCGTTTACGAGTAATTGCTACAGATGTATCCGTATACAACTTACACGCTAGGGGGAGAAAAATTGTGTAGGTGTAATGAAGATTATCTATGAAAAAAAAACCGGCCAAGAGCATGTGGGGCCATGCTTTGTGTAGGGTTCCGTGGATACGGTATCTTAACACGGATTTCATAGTCAGATACGACGTTTCGAAAAATATTTCAGAGACATTTTCTCGGACTGCTTGTAACCTTTTTTTGCGTGGAACGGGATCATGGCGTTCAGCCACACTAACACTAATTTTTGATTTTTGATGCCTTACAAATTAAATTGACCAATGAGAACGCATTAGGTATTTATAAAAATCGATTCAGCAATAATTTGTAATAACATGTATTATTTACTGTACTGCACCACAGATTCAATTTACAAGTTAAAGTGCATTCAGACCAAAATACCATTCGCTGTTCTATACCTCGCTCTACGAAATCAACCAATCACATTTTGTGTAACGATCGAATTTCGTAGAGTGGGAGGTTAGAATAGCGAATGTTCGCTTGGTCTGAATGCACCTTTATACTGCACTGCGATATAATACGTTTAGTGTGTGGAGACTTTAATGCAGCGTTTTTATTTTTAGGGTTCCGTAGCCAAAATGGCAAAAACGGAACCCTTATAGATTCGTCATGTCCGTCTGTCTGTCTGTCACAGCCGATTTACTCGGAAACTATAAATGCTACAGTAACGAAATTGGTCGATAAGGATATGTGTTGTATAAACTGCTACAAGATTATGATACTAAATTGTAAAAAAAACAATTGGGGGCCTCCATACATGTAACTGAGGGATAGAAATTTTTTTTTGTTGTATATAAGCAGTAGTAGTAGTAGTAGTAGTAAGTTACTTTATTGTACATAAGATAAAATTCGACACAATTATTTAAAAATATATTACAAGGGTTGCATAAAATACTATAATTTATACGTGTTTATATAGTTTCAGAACGCACTTCATATTCTTTAAAAAGGTAGCGCGAAATGAACTTTTCTAATGTTGGTCGATATTTTCTTAGAGATAAAACATGCCTTAAACTAAATACCTACTGTGTTTAATATGAGTGAATCAAGTAACAAGGCTGATTTTTAAACTCTTCAAGAGTGAGTTTTGGTGTTTCATTCCTTTACCTACGTTGTAAAGGAATGAAACAACAACACGCTGAGGGGGTAAGTTGTAGTTATTCCGTGGTAAGAAAAGTCGTAGTTATTCAAAAAGGGCTGAACCGATTATGTTCAAAATAGTTTTATTTTAAAGTATTCTATAAGCCCACATTAATTATTTCTTGCCTATTTTTTAGATATTTTTCTTCTGGAGCGATTATCTCCGAAAATATAGACGTTAGAAAAAAACTTTCTCTTAAGACCCTTATTCTTTTTAAGAGATCTATTCAATGATACCCCACACTATAGGATTACAGAAAATAAAAAAAAAACATCCCCACTTCACCAGTTGAGGAGGTACCCGAAAAAATACAAAAAAAAAACAGTTTTTATTGTACCACTTTGTTGGCATGATTAATATGTATAGGTACCTGTACCGAATTGCAGATTTCTAGTATTAACGGTCACTGAGCTATGCTGCGGACAGACGGACATGGCGAAACTATAAGGATTCCGTTTTTGCCATTTCGGCTACGGAACCCTAAAAATGACCAGGAGCCTGTTGGGCTACGCTCAGTACCTATAGGGTTTTGTTGTTGCTCTTCTGTTATCAATTATCATTTACTTACATATTTTTTGAAACGAGTAGATTCCATGTTCATAAAAACTTAAAAATAGCGTAAGTGTTCAGTTCATGGCACATAACGTCCTTTTGCGACAATATATTTGACGAAAACTTGTGATTTGACTGAATAAATCCAAAATATTTGACTTAAGTTCGAGCTATGTCGAGGAAGATATCTTCCTTAATATCTTTTTCTAAATGTTTGGACTATCCTTTCAAGGAATAGATGAATTAATACCCACTTATTTAATACCCTAATAAACGTAAATAAAATTGTAGTCGCGAGATGGCCCTTATTTTCTTTTGTCTAGTATATATACGCTTTATATCTACATATATACCGATTCAAAGCGCTGTGATGTGCAGGGATCGGATACCGGTTTTTTCTCCATACAAAAGAACGGTTCGAATTCCGTTCTTTTTCGTTCTTCGGTTTATTTTTTTTTGTTAATGAAGTAATTCAAAAATATGATATTAATAGTTACATAAAATGTTGAATACTACATACAGAGTGTAAAACATTTTAAGATATTGAGCTATCTCGAGGTTTTTCTAAAAAACCGGTTCCGATCCCTGGTGATGTGACTGTAGTTGGACGCACGCTCAAGAGCCATCAACATTATTAGATTTCATTAAATTCTGGTTTGGCGAAAGTTACTTCTATTATCGTAGTAAGTGCGAGTAGTATAAATATCGTTTCAATACCAATCCACTCCGCACTGTTTGTAATTCAGTACAAATTATATTAACTGATCCTTTACCAGATATGCATGCTGTAGATAATTAATAAACAGTGAATCATTATAATACGCTAGGTATATTCAATAATATATTAATATAATATTGCCCTCGCGGCGTTCATACGAGTAACCTACTTCACCAATTATCGTTGTTATTATTATATGTATTATCGGATATCGAAGCGTTTGGGCGCTAGGCCGTATAAATTGCTTTACCTTATCGACTTTCAGGCTTTAATTAAATGTGCTACTAAAGCTACCCAAATATTTTATGAATTTTATGATATTTGGAGGATGGCTCGCCATCGGAATAAAGACTTTCACTTTACAAGGAGTGATGAACAAGTCAATGCTCGAAGTTTCTCATTCAAATTAAGAATGATAAGATCCGTAGAAGAATAAGAAGTAAAGATAGTTGGAATTAACTGGATGCGTGCGATCGTTCCTTGTATATGTCATGCTCTGGACGAGGCCCATGTCCAGCCGTCGACGTATATCAGCTGAAAATTATTATAAGATGATGATGAATTCATGTTTAGCTGTTCATAATGCAGTACACAGCACTCCTAGTATGCAGCTAATTTACCAACTATCAGGGGTACTAAACTTTTAGCTTTATCTCCTCGTTTATTTCACAAAAGGCGTTGGCAAACACTACTAACGGAATTATAGTCACGACTTTAATTCTCGGTGGAAGCACTTTTCCTTGCTCTAAATTATAAAACAGGAATTTCCTAAAGACGAAGCTACTAGTGATGTGGTGTGTGTACACAGTAAGTATAGCTAATAACTAACTTTCCCATTAATAAGATTTACATCTACATTTTTGTTAGTTTTACTTCAACTTATTATCCTTTCACTATGAACTGTTTCAGCTTAACTTAAAATATGAGTGAATGTCGTGATTTTTTTATATTTTCGGGATAGAACTGGAAATTTTCATGAGAAATTAGGAGAAGTTCATGAGAAATAGCTTCACTTCTGGGCCTATACCGATGCCCAGTCATAACATTAGGATGATAACACTTAAGAATAGACTTGCTTTTAAGTTGTTATTAGGTAGTTGTAGACTTTTGCTGCGGATTATTTTGCTTGGCTGACGAAGAACTTCATTAAAAGCACACCTACTTAGAATCCGTAGTGGTAGCTAATATAGGTAGTAAAGTTGTTTAGGATTTCTGACAATTTCAAAGAAAGACGTAAAGAGATAGCATACAAAGTATAATTACAACGAAAATACTCACAAATAAACACATGAAGAAGCATCTAGCGGGCCAGCAAGGCGGTGGCAACTAACAGGTTACTGATTGTCTCCTGTTCCTTGCCGCCGCAATTTGGGCTCTACTTTTCACTTACGAACAGGTGGAGTGGAGCCACTTTGTTGTGCCAACATAAAAAAAAAACATGAAATGATGCCCTTACCATATTTCGAATCTGAGATCCTTAAGGCAGGCTATGCCGGAGGCCGTCGTGTTCGATATCAGTAGGTACTTCCTTGAGGTACCTAGTAAAACTATCTTAGCAAAGATACAGTGTGTTGACTGATGAGAAGTGACTATTCTATACTATAAATATAATACATAATATATGTCAGTCTATTCATATAGCTATCATTAGTAAAGTTCAATAGAAAGCGACTAATTTGAATGAGTTTCGTCTAATTTTGCATTAAAAATCGATATTATTGTTTTTTTTTTCGTAATTACTGCCGACACGTTTGTGTGTAAGAGTACAACACTATTATACTAGTGAAGCGACTCTCCTTGAGAGAGCTACCGTGATTTGAATTTCATGCAAAATCCTTGGCGTTTGTTGGCTAACCGCGATGTCCCCTTGACTTATTCACGGCTCTCCTTATCATTCTTTGTTCGGAATTCTTGGGATCTGTCAAAGCTACATTTATGCTAAGTTATGGATAGGGATAGAAACATTTGTAAAGGTAATGCTGGAAGCGTAGCGGTGTCATACTGTAAATAACGTTTTTCAATTAATTTTTTTTCCAATTATTCAGTGATATTAATGTTGTTGAGACTGATTTTACTTTAAGTCTAAAGTTAAATAATTATTGTAATTCGTTTAGATTCTAATTGTAATGGTTCAAGGATTCTGACCTCCGTAGCCGGAGGCTAGCAGCCTGGAGGTCTGGGGTTCAAATGGCGATGAGGGAATCTCTTTGTGTATTTATCTGTCAGCGTATCGTAAATATTTGTTTCTTAGTTATGGTACTTTTGAAGTATATACATATACTCTGACTAACCAGCTGCAAGAAAAAGGCGACAAACTCCAATTTTCTATGGAACGCTTCTCTTTCCGCCTAATTTTTTTTATTATGATTATTTTTTATAGACTTTATTCATATTTTTGTTTCGAATTTCTACCTACATTTCAAGTGGCGTCATCTGATTTCGCATACCTATATAATGCAAAAACTTATTTCACATTAATTTCACATAGGTATCCAAATTTCTCCCAGTTTTAACCTAACCTAACCAAACCCACTTTACCTAATGTGTGACCTAAATTACGCCAGTCGTACTCCCACCACATAACCTTTTGGCGATAATGGATTAGGTTTATCAAAGTGCAAGTTATTAATCATAGAAACCTTCCGAACTAAACAAAAAAATGTTGTCATATACAGGGTGCTCGCGAGCATTCCGAAAGGTTTTAACCATGCATTCTAGACATGAAAATAAAACAAAAAATAATATTATGAGATCTAATGTCGATACCAACAAAAAAATTTTTTTTTCTTTTTTTTTGTCTTTTTGAATACTTTGTAACATTTCCAGTACTTTTTATCATAACAACAATTTGTTTAAATTATTTATTTCAATTGTTTTTTTAGGTAGGTACAGGTTATTTCGTCCAGTCTATTCGTATTTTTTGATTGTCAGGCAAAAGGTGTGGTAATATTAGAACACATTGTGGTAGCATTGTAATCAAAAAGAAGTTGAATGACGAGTTACGTTGAAAAACTTATTTCGAAAAAAGGTTGATTATCTGTGAAACCAAGCCGAATCCAGAAAATTTTATATGACATTAAAGACTCCAAATATGGTCAGGAATCCAGCATTAAAATCTTTTGGTTTCCTCGCGAGCACCCTGTAGGTGGCACCCTTAATGGCGTCAAAAGCGTCGGAAACAGACGATAACTAAAATAATATGAAAATGATAGATTCGAACGAAAAGTCACGTGACCAATTCCATACATTATTATGGTCTCATGACTTATCGCTTATCGTATACGATTACAGAATGACATCTTGGCTAGGTCTGCTGTTATATGTATAGACTAACCAACCCTAGCCTTGTTGCATTTAATTAATATCCAGTTTAATGTTACATCTATCCCCTACTACTGCCTGACGTAAAAAAAAACGATGCTTGCAGCGCCCGCGCTTGATATTTCCGCATAATGGAAATGAAAAAAAATTGCTGCAAGAAAGAATTTCATTTTAATATTACGTACTCGTACAGTACATGAATAAAATAGAACGTAGGTACACTTGCAACGACATTTATGTATGAACTGAAAATTACCAGCGATAAAACAGAAAGTATTGTATCGCTTGATGGCATATTCATTAACATGTAACATGATGTAAGAACAACGCAATCTGAATTACTTGTTTGGGTCATAAACTTGAACTAAACACAAAACGTCTTTCCTGAAATTTATCGTGGAAGAGACGATGTTGATGCATGCGAAAAACTATAATGTTAATTTTGTAAAATCCACAGGAAAGATTTATGCTTATGACTCATTTGTCAGATCTTAGGTAGTCATCTAAAGCTATACAGTACTGTCTAATACGAAACATAGCCTCAAATAAATAAGGTTACACATTAATATACTTTAGAAATCGCAAACGTAAATAAACCACACATAACATGTAACAAAACACAATAACCTACGTTGGATTCACAAAGCGACATCTTCAACAATCTACCGGTAACATGAATTCTGCATAACTGTCCTATTACTTAATATCTCCTCTCGATATTATCCTGTCATGTCCATAGCCTCACCCATACCTATAGTGACCGGTCATATAAGCTATTGGCTTTACGAGATTGCCTCCAAGTTGAAAAGCATCCAAGAACGTAGCTTCGTATGGACTTAGTCCGTTACTCCATGGTATTCAGCTTTACGAGTTAACATTCCATATTAAAAAGCAGCAAGTACGTGGTCTATTATAGAGAGTAAATTCGTTTCTGAATTCGCTGGTTCGCTCCGTACACTTTTACGAGGGTATTATTCAGACGGACGCTGGCTGGTTGTAAAATTGCCTCTGCTATCAAAGATACTCGCTTGCTATTCACTACGCTTACTGGCCCCTGCCGCCAGTACAAATAATGATAACACACATAGACATACTGGTCAAAGAATACCAGGCAACAACGAAAGGTGGAGAATCATAGGTATTTATTTGCCATTTGGAATCGGTTCCAAAAAGTCTAAGCCTTCATTCATAAACGTATCCTAACTTAAGTCGATAAGTATTCTTTGTCTCTTTTGGTATATGTCTGTAAGATCGAAAGGGCCAAATAATACTTATTGACTTGCTAAGTTAAGGGATGTTTATGAAGGGGGTATAGCTTTATTATTTCTTTAATTTAACTGTGCCAGTCAAGCTATCAAGGGACTACCTATAAGGTGCTATAGGTGCTATAAGTCAGTCCGTAAGGACGAACGGCTCTTTGATGATTGTATATTATATATATCAGCTTGGTAGGAATGTATCTTCTGCAACCTGTATGTATATATTGGGATATCATAGATATTGAGTAGGTATTCATTAAATTACAAAATATATTTGTTCTCCGAAATGCTCTTATACGTATATTTAATTTTGGTATAGTTAGTATAGCTTAGTCATCATAGATCACCATCTTTCTAATATAAAATGTGTTTAAATATGTATATACACATATATAACACTAGTAAGTAAATAGGTACTGAATAATATTTGTGAACAAACAAGAGCAATCTACTGCTAGATGAACAATCTATAAAATATAACACGAATCAGGCCGAATGAAACAAGGTCGTGTCAAAGCAATACCTAACACGCAAAACCCGATTTATAGTTTGGAACATCCCGTCTGTTTTCATCGGAATTTTCGACAGTAAATAAATAGGTACTCTTTCCTAGTTTCCGTACCAATTTGCTTTAGGAATCAATAACAAAAACCGGCCAAGATCATGTCGGGCCATACTAAGTGTACAATTATTCAAAAAGTGCTGTGCCGATTAGGTATGTTCGAAATAGTTGTATTTTAAAGTATTCTATAAGCCAAATATTCATATTTTTTTATATTTTTTGGACCCACGGATCATAAGTAGGAAGGGGGAGGACACATTTTTTTTATATTCTGGAGCAGTTACCTCCGAAAATATTGAGTAACCGAGTTCTTTTGTGACCCTTCTTTTTGAAAGACCTATTTATCGATACCTACCACTATAGGATTACAGCAAAATGAAAAAAATCATCCCCACTTTACGACTAGGGGAGATACACGAAAAAAATATGTTTCTATACTTTATTCTACCACTGTCGGCGTGATTAATGTGTATACCTACCTGTACCGAATTATATGTTTCTAGTACGGCAACTGAAATACGCTGCGAACCTGCAAGCGGACAGACAAACATGAAGAACTGTAATACGAGTATATTATAGGTTACTACGCAACCCTAAAAAGGCGAATAAACAAGTCACTTACTTTTCAATTATTATTAATTTGTTTCTAATTAAAAGTAAATAATAAATACGCCAGAAATAACACGAGGCACCAGTGCTCCTCGGCAACTTATAACTTGGCACTTTCAATCTTATATAATTGAAATAGATATCACAGATTGGTGTTATCTGTTAAGCACTATTAAGGTGTCGAGCATTAGTCCATATTCACCATTACCAAAAAATATCATAATTTCAGTTACAAAGAAGACGCAACGATTTTACAATCGGTAAAAACACAAAGGAACCCCAGCAAATTTGTGAACGAATCACTAATACAACTATGAAGGAACTCGAGATCCTTAAACGTATGCGTAAACTGGTTCACATGCGTTATGTTGTGGTGGAAATATCACGACTCTAGATAAATATCTAGATTACGCAATCATCCTATTTTACTTAGAACTATAAATTCCCAATTCGTCTGCGTAATCGGGTCAGAACTGTAGCCGGTACCTACGCTCGAGCCGGATAAATATTCTGAATAACAGTTCTCCATATGCCCCGGGCGAGGGTTTTACCAGGCGCCTTGTGAAGTGACCGCGATGTTTTCCTTGTAGTAATTATACGAACGAACGCAGATTCGAAAGTTTTGATAATTCGATTGTTTTGTGGTTTGGGAATGATGAGTATGATTTGCGGTTAGCTAAATTCTTAGTAGTTTTTTTTTTTTATATTGGTGGGATTATTTATGCTAGCGGAAATGAACAATAATAGTAATGCATTTTAAAGAGGTTAACAACCTCAAGTGTTCATTCGATTGTGACTTGATTGGGACTACCTAAGTATAAAACGGTGGTTTGAGATTCAAATCTTTATAAGATCAATTATAATATTGCAAGAGATATACAGAACAAATTGGAGCTTTTTTTTCCAGTCTGAAGGCAGGAGAACACCCAAATTTGACGCGGATATGGATCTATTTGCACTTTCGTGGAATGAAACTATTTTACTCGGTCTGCGTATGTGCAAAATTGTTAAGAATTAAGGGAACACCGCAGCTGCCATGTGTAGAATCGTTTATGCTCTCATAAGTTTTGCAATGGCCTCGGCATGCTGAAATAACAATTTGCAAGAACATTAATATCCCTATATATCATCATCATCAGCCTATGATTGTCCACTGCTGAACGTAGGCCTCTCCTATTAACAACTATGCGTATAAACGCATTAGGAGGTAAATGCCGATAATCGCCACGCTGGGCAAGCGGATAGCGATCGCAGTAATGTGTCCACTAGGTGACGCTGCTGCCCATCATCAATCTTTTATCAAATAATTTTATTGATATAAATACTTATTTTTTCTTTTTTACCGGAAGATATTCGTTTAAGTTTTGGACCATTTGGACTATAGTTAGGTGGTTGTATGGTAACAAATGGTCCACAAATCCTTGACCTATTAACTTATCATGCGGTTGTAGGTCAGAACCACCTACATAGTGTAATGGCGTATTCCCCATAGTAGGATGAGGAAAAAGCGGTCCGGCGGCGCCTCATAACTCATACGGTTCGTTGAGTTTTTCACGCGCCGATGTTTTGATACTGGCCGCACAGTCCCGGAAAATCGCGGGACGACAAACTACACTTACAACTCAATTATTATTTCACAACGCTTTTTTCTCTTAACGTTAAAGTGGGATTTATGGTAGTAGAACCCAAAAGATATATAATTTGTGTTTGATAAACTGTAAACAAAAACGGAAATGAGAAATTCTCAATAAGATTTTACATGTGGATCACGTCTTCGGTATTGATTAAAATCTATTGGCTGATCGAGTCAATGATGTTGAGCAAGATCCACCACATTTCCCAAAATGTCCCCGAAAAATTGTATGGAAGTTTCCTTTTTTACACGACTGCCAAAAGGAGAGTATATGTGTTCAGCCCCTATGTATGTTTCATATTTTCTTTAAACGCGCAGATCTTCGCGACTACTTAACCGTTTTTAATAGTGTAAGGTATCATTAGAATCCTCATGACGTCGCGGGTAACATAGGATATGTGACGTCACGTAAAAAACAATATGGCAGCCTATAAATTCAATAATGTCTGACCAAAAAAAATCAATTTTGATAAAACCTATCGAGTTTGGTATCAAAATGAAGAGCTTTAAACTGCGATTACGAATATGTATTTAACGTACATGTTTGTTACTTATTTTAGAAAAGCCAGATTCATTAAAATACAATTAAAGCGCCAAGAATAATATGTCATCCAAATGCTATGATTTGGGTATCAAATTAAAGCATTTTATATGCAGATTATAAATATATATACAAGTTGTATGTTTAAATGTATGTTTGAAGAGAAAACTCAAAATGTTCTACATCGCACTATTGAAGTTTTTCTTCGAAGCCTAAGACGTGACATGACTGTCACAGTTGACACATCTTCTTGACCGCTAAGTGTGTATGAAACAGATACATTGTACATACGCGCTTGTGGTTAAGGGGTAAAATGCACGGCTGCTACGCAGCGGTCGTGGGTTCAATCCCCGGCTCGTACCGATGAGTTTTTTCCAATAACTTATGAACGATATATCATTTGATATACAGTAGATACCGGTCAAAAGTTTAAGTTCACTCCATGATTTCGATACAAAATACATTTTAGGGGAATATTTTTTTTTCAGTGTTCACAACAAAATTTCAAGATCTATTTAATATTAATTTCCCATAGAAACTGAACAATTTTATACATTGGATACGATAATAATTCATAGGCAAACGAATTTTCATGATGACATGTCTGCCAAAAGCTGCCACAGCTGCCTCAGTTGTCCGAACTGTTCGAAAGTAACGGTCAATTAAAAATAAATAGCTCAATAATCAGTCACATATTATATTACTTTAAACAAGTGTCGACTTAAGTGCTGGAAAAATGATGATGAACCAAATAGTCGATTTCGTATCAAAATCGACTATTTGGTTATCTTATAAGTAATTTAATTAGGTACATGATAGGTGTTGTAACGACACTAGCTCGGCCTTCGCCCTAACAGGCAAGCGCGCCGTCGGGCTTTTAGCCTCCGCATTTTCTCAAAAATTATTTTTTGGGCCTGCGGCCCTGAGATTTGTTTTAATAATACACTTTTCCATGGTATTGCGAAGGAGCGCTGGGCTCTGGTAGCTTGGCCTTCGGCCTTGCAAGCCGGCGCCCTTTGGGGGACACTTCGGGCCTTCGGCCCTACGCGGAGCAGGGTCTGCAGCCTTCGCAGGTTGTGGAAATGATCGTTGGGTCTGCGGATCTCCGATTCGTTTTCATGTTACACTATTCCATCACGTAGTGTGTTAGAGCTGGGCACTAGCTTCGATTGTTAAGGCAGTTAAGAAGGGCGGTTATACCGCTTGGGCTGACTCGTCGGGCCTCCGACCCACCGGGTTCGCGTTTGAAGCACCCCGATAGTGACGCTCCAGGCCTTTGGCCCTGAATGTGGAGCTGGGCTTATTTAGAAGCTTGGTTGCTCAATTTTCTTGCAGCTCCTTTTTCGACCTTGCTTTAAATTTCTTCCAAGTGACACTTGGGCCATCTAAGTGAAAATCTTCTCTCTGGACTCTGGCTCCAGTGGTCCGGGCCTCGCAAGCCAGCGGTCTTTGAGGGGCGATTCAGGCCTTCCGCCCTACGGCCTTCGCAGGTTGTTAAAACGATCGTCGGATCCATTTTAACCTTACACTATTCCGTCGGCTGACGTGGTAGTGCTGGGCTTTGGCAGCTCGGCCTTCGGCTTCGCAAGCTGGCGCCTCTCTGGCTGCCGCTTTTGGCCGCTGGCCCTACGCGGAGCTCGGCTTTCAGTCCTCGCTGGAGTTCGATGCAAACCGTTGGGCCCTCTGGTTCGATTATTCGATTTCGATAATAGTTAAGAGAGACGGTTGTGAGGACCGTGTGGAGTTGTGGACTCGCCCGTCGTGCCTTGGGCCATACACGGATATCGGTTTATTTAGATGCTGGGGTGCTTGAAGAAGAAGAAGCATGGTAGGTCTATTTTCTCGCAGCTCGGCCTTCGGCCCCGCTTTAAATTTCGACGCGCTTGGGCCCGGTCCGATGTCGGTGTGATGCGGTTCGGCCTCCGCGAGCTCAGCTTTCGGCCTCCGACCCTGAAGCTCGCCCTTGCGGAATCGGTTTTTGAAATTCTATCCAACTTTAAGGAATCTTCAGATTCACCAAAAGGTTTCAAATAAATAAAATAATTAAAAAAATAAAAAACACGACTGCCGTTTTAAACGAACTGAAAAGTAACAAATAATTCCTTCTTCAGGTTAATTCTTGTGAGCGTGTCTACATAATAGGCGCTTATCTCATTACTTACTATATTTTGTTTCGGTTGCAGTCGGGGAACCTTTCATCAGGGAAAATATAAATATATGGAGGTTCCCCGACTGCAACCGAAACAAAATATAGTAAGTAATGAGATAAGCGCCTATTATGTAGACACGCTCACAAGAATTAACCTGAAGAAGGAATTATTTGTTACTTTTCAGTTCGCTTAAAACGGCAGTCGTGTTTTTTATTTTTTTAATTATTTTATTTATTTAAACGGTTTTTATTAACTTCACCGCGTATCAACTGTCGTCGATGCTTCAAATCTTGTAATCGATTTTTCGACCACTTCTACTGCACCGAAATCAATAAAATTTGGAACTCTTATCTAATCCCCATGACAATGCAATATTATAATATTTGTATCCTTGTATCCTCAAAGCCTGATGCTGCACACGTACTGCTTACCTTAACCGAGAGTGTTAAACACGTGAAAATGAAAGTATAGCATGTTTGGCATCATCAAATACTAACAGCCTGATCTTGACTTCCAACTCCTCACTCCTGATGCTGCAGTACTGCCTACAATAACCGCAAGGTTTATCTTTAATCGATATCTTGATTTTAAAGAAGTTATTTAGATATTAAGTAGAAACATGCGAATTTCTCATCACCCAACTCCTCAAATCTGATACTCCAGTGTTACTGCCTGCCAGAACAGCTAGGTTTAGCGATATGTAGATTTTGCAGTACTGCTTTAGATATTTGGTAGAAACATACGGATTTAATTATCATCATCATCATCATATCAGCTGAAAGACGTTCACTGGTGAATATAGGCCCCCCAAAGATTGTCACAAGGACCGGCCCTGTGCCACCCGCATCCAGCGACCTTCACCAGGTCATGAGTCCACCTTGTGGGGGGCCTACCCACGCTGCGCCTTCCGGTACGTGACCGCCACTTGAGAACCTTACCGCCCCAACGGCCATCGGTTCCACGCAATCCACGCGCGACGAGCCCCGCCCACTTCAGTTTAGTGATTCGAAGAGCTATATCGGTGACTTTGAGCCTTCTTATGAGGCCCATTGTAAGTGACCACGGTTTAGTACCGTATATCATTGCTGCGGCCCTCCGGCTCATAGACTCATAGGGTGATAGCGTGAGTGATTCGCGTAGGGCGAGCCGTTGCGCCTGCGTCCCTTCGGCTGATAGACTGACAGCGTGAGTGGATCGCGTAGGGCGAGCCGTCGTGCCTGCGGCCCTCCAGCTAATGGAATGACAGCGTGAGTGGTTCGCGTAGGGCGAGCCATCGGGCCTGCGGCCCTCCAGCTGATAGAGTGACAGCGTGAGTGAATCGTGTAGGGCGAGCCGTCGGGCCTGCGCCCCTCCGGCTGATAGACTCACAGCGTGAGTGATTTGCGTAGGGCGGGCCGTCGGGCCTGCGGCCCTCCAGCTTATAGAGTGACAGCGTGAGTGGTTCGCGTAGGGCGAGCCGTCGGGCCTGCGGCCCTCCAGCTGATAGAGTGACAGCGTGAGTGGTTCGCGTAGGGCGATCCGTCGGGCCTACGGTCCTTCAGCTGATAGAGTGACAGCGTAAGTGAATCGCGTAGGGCGAGCCGTCGGGCCTGCGGCCCTCCATCTGATAGAGTGACAGCGTGAGTGGATCGTATAGGGAGAGCCGGCGGGCCGTCGGGCCTGCGGCCCTCCAGCTGATAGAGTGACAGCGTGAGTGGTTCACGTAGGGCGAGCCGTCGGGCCTGCGGCCCTCCAGCTGATAGAGTGACAGCGTAAGTGGTTCGCGTAGGGCGAGCCGTCGGGCCTGCGGCCCTCCAGCTAATAAAGTGACAGCGTGAGTGGTTCGCGTAGGGCGAGCCGTCGGGCCTGCGGCCCTCCAGCTGATAGAGTGACAGCGTGAGTGGTTCGCGTAGGGCGATCCGTCAGGCCTACGGTCCTCCAGCTGATAGAGTGACAGCGTAAGTGAATCGCGTAGGACGAGCCGTCGGGCCTGCGGCCCTCCAGCTGATAGAGTGACAGCGTGAGTGGTTCGCGTAGGGCGAGCCGTCGGGCCTGCGGCCCTCCAGCTGATAGAGTGACAGCGTGAGTGGTTCGCGTAAGGCGAGCCGTCGGGCCTGCGGCCCTCCAGCTGATAGAGTGACAGCGTGAGTGAATCGTGTATGGCCAGCTGTCGGGCCTGCGGCCCTCCGGTTGATAGGCTGACAGCGCAGGTGGTTTGCGTAGGACGTGCACTCGGACCTGCGGTCCTCCAGTTGATATACAGAGAGTGTGAGTCTCTCGGATTCACGTAGTGCGTGCCATAGTGCCGTCGGGCCTATGGCCCTCCGGTTGATAAATGGCATGGATTGACACTTTAGGCCCTCGGTTCGCGTCGGACTTTCCGTCAGACCTGCGGTCCACCGGTTGGTCAACTTAGAGAATGAGTTTATATTTTATAGTCTCGAAATTCGACTTGTATAAAAATTTAAACTTGAAATTCTCAATAAACCAAATTGATTGATATATTCCTTATTGTTCGATCTCTGTTATATAAAGGTGCGTTTAAACCAAAAGAGCATTCGTTGTTCTAGCGCCCGTTCTACGAAATCAACCAATCACGTTTGTGTACCGATCGAATTTCGTAGAGTGGGAGGTTAGAACAGCGAATGCTCTTTTAGTTTAACCGCACCTTCCGGTACTTATTGTATGAATAACACGTCCATTTGAGATACTTCGAGCATTCAACCTTACATTAACCACGCCGAGCCTTTGGTTTTTATTTGTCAATCGAGATATTAAACTTAAAAAAATGGTGTCAGATTTCTAAAAATATCTATTCAGCAGGGATTCGCCCCCCGTTATACATAAAATAATGTCCATTACGTTTACAGTATTTGTCGTTATTCGTGATGAAAGCGCGAGAGTATAAATTTGTATTGTATGTAATTTTCTTCATGAAATAAATAAATCTAATCTAATCTAATCCAATCTAAACGCTACTTAGCATGCATAATTGTATTACATATTACAAACAACATCGGTATAGTATCGCAAATTAATTAACAATTGCACTAAAAACTTGAAAATAAAATAAGTAAAAAAAGTTTTAAGTTAAACGGTTTTTATTGCACCAAAAACTAGAAAATAAAAATTTGTTATAACTAACCGTAGATGCAACTTTCTGTAGATTACTCACGTGAAACTATTATCACTGTAGTTTTCCCTAGTCGGATGCTGAAAGCCACGTTTTGCCTCTATGTCAGTGGATTAAGCGTTACCTAATCGGAAACTTTTACTAAACTAAAATAAAAACGTGGGGCGTTATTATGAAGAAAGAAACATACTAGTTCAAAATATGTAATTGTAGCTTTAATTTTGCAATTAATCATCCATCTGTTCCATCACTTCCACAGAGATAAATAGTTAGCTTTTATCAAGGCCAGAACAAAACTTATTACACTATTGCTGTCTTGATTTATATCTGTGTTCTTAAATAACTATAGTGACTTAATTACAATTGCGTACGCCCCACGTTTTTATTTCAGTTTGGTAAAAGCTTCCGATTAGGTAACGCTTAATCCACTGACATAGAGGCTAAACGTGGCTTTCAGCATCCGACTAGGGAAAACTACAGTGATAATAGTTTCACGTGAGTAATCTACAGAAAGTTGCATCTACGGTTAGTTATAACAAATTTTTATTTTCTAGTTTTTGGTGCAATAAAAACCGTTTAACTTAAAACTTTTTTTACTTATTTTTTAATACCAGATTTCTATGCATTTTTTTTATGTTGTAGATTTGTTTCGTTTGACTTATTTATTTGTGCACAAATTAATAAGTCAAATGTAAAATTTACTTCCAATTTTTTATTTCATTACAAGTTTAAGTAAAGCACTATACTAAAGTTGCTTCGCCTGGAAACCAAACTGAGCAGGTAGGTATCTCTATTCGAATATACCCACCCAGCCTGCTAAGTTTGGTTATTGGTTGCTACCGGCGTCTGCAGCAATGTATACATACACGTACATATGCATACAGCCTATGCATCCTGAGTAAAGTTATCTTATTTAGTAAAACTTTCTAACTTTCAAATACACTTATAAATTTGCTCTAAAATTGCCATGTTTGCCAATGCTATACCTGAGTCCTTGTTTTAGTCGTTAGTATTTTTTCCAAAAGATTGTTTTATTTTTAATCAAAAAAACATCAGTTTATAGCTAATAAATAAAATAATTAAAAAAATAAAAAACACGACTGCCGTTTTAAGCGAACTGAAAAGTAACAAATAATTCCTTCTTCAGGTTAATTCTTGTGAGCGTGTCTACATAATATGTAGACACGCTCACAAGAATTAACCTGAAGAAGGAATTATTTGTTACTTTTCAGTTCGTTTAAAACGGCAGTCGTGTTTTTTATTTTTTTAATTATTTTATTTATTTGAAACCTTTTGGTGAATCTGAAGATTCCTTAAAGTTGGATAGAATTTCAAAAACCGATTCCGCAAGGGCGAGCTTCAGGGTCGGAGGCCGAAAGCTGAGCTCGCGGAGGCCGAACCGCATCACACCGACATCGGACCGGGCCCAAGCGCGTCGAAATTTAAAGCGGGGCCGAAGGCCGAGCTGCGAGAAAATAGACCTACCATGCTTCTTCTTCTTCAAGCACCCCAGCATCTAAATAAACCGATATCCGTGTATGGCCCAAGGCACGACGGGCGAGTCCACAACTCCACACGGTCCTCACAACCGTCTCTCTTAACTATTATCGAAATCGAATAATCGAACCAGAGGGCCCAACGGTTTGCATCGAACTCCAGCGAGGACTGAAAGCCGAGCTCCGCGTAGGGCCAGCGGCCAAAAGCGGCAGCCAGAGAGGCGCCAGCTTGCGAAGCCGAAGGCCGAGCTGCCAAAGCCCAGCACTACCACGTCAGCCGACGGAATAGTGTAAGGTTAAAATGGATCCGACGATCGTTTTAACAACCTGCGAAGGCCGTAGGGCGGAAGGCCTGAATCGCCCCTCAAAGACCGCTGGCTTGCGAGGCCCGGACCACTGGAGCCAGAGTCCAGAGAGAAGATTTTCACTTAGATGGCCCAAGTGTCACTTGGAAGAAATTTAAAGCAAGGTCGAAAAAGGAGCTGCAAGAAAATTGAGCAACCAAGCTTCTAAATAAGCCCAGCTCCACATTCAGGGCCAAAGGCCTGGAGCGTCACTATCGGGGTGCTTCAAACGCGAACCCGGTGGGTCGGAGGCCCGACGAGTCAGCCCAAGCGGTATAACCGCCCTTCTTAACTGCCTTAACAATCGAAGCTAGTGCCCAGCTCTAACACACTACGTGATGGAATAGTGTAACATGAAAACGAATCGGAGATCCGCAGACCCAACGATCATTTCCACAACCTGCGAAGGCTGCAGACCCTGCTCCGCGTAGGGCCGAAGGCCCGAAGTGTCCCCCAAAGGGCGCCGGCTTGCAAGGCCGAAGGCCAAGCTACCAGAGCCCAGCGCTCCTTCGCAATACCATGGAAAAGTGTATTATTAAAACAAATCTCAGGGCCGCAGGCCCAAAAAATAATTTTTGAGAAAATGCGGAGGCTAAAAGCCCGACGGCGCGCTTGCCTGTTAGGGCGAAGGCCGAGCTAGTGTCGTTACAACACCTATCATGTACCTAATTAAATTACTTATAAGATAACCAAATAGTCGATTTTGATACGAAATCGACTATTTGGTTCATCATCATTTTTCCAGCACTTAAGTCGACACTTGTTTAAAGTAATATAATATGTGACTGATTATTGAGCTATTTATTTTTAATTGACCGTTACTTTCGAACAGTTCGGACAACTGAGGCAGCTGTGGCAGCTTTTGGCAGACATGTCATCATGAAAATTCGTTTGCCTATGAATTATTATCGTATCCAATGTATAAAATTGTTCAGTTTCTATGGGAAATTAATATTAAATAGATCTTGAAATTTTGTTGTGAACACTGAAAAAAAAATATTCCCCTAAAATGTATTTTGTATCGAAATCATGGAGTGAACTTAAACTTTTGACCGGTATCTACTGTATATCAAATGATATATCGTTCATAAGTTATTGGAAAAAACTCATCGGTACGAGCCGGGGATTGAACCCACGACCGCTGCGTAGCAGCCGTGCATTTTACCCCTTAACCACAAGCGCGTATGTACAATGTATCTGTTTCATACACACTTAGCGGTCAAGAAGATGTGTCAACTGTGACAGTCATGTCACGTCTTAGGCTTCGAAGAAAAACTTCAATAGTGCGATGTAGAACATTTTGAGTTTTCTCTTCAAACATACATTTAAACATACAACTTGTATATATATTTATAATCTGCATATAAAATGCTTTAATTTGATACCCAAATCATAGCATTTGGATGACATATTATTCTTGGCGCTTTAATTGTATTTTAATGAATCTGGCTTTTCTAAAATAAGTAACAAACATGTACGTTAAATACATATTCGTAATCGCAGTTCAAAGCTCTTCATTTTGATACCAAACTCGATAGGTTTTATCAAAATTGATTTTTTTTGGTCAGACATTATTGAATTTATAGGCTGCCATATTGTTTTTTACGTGACGTCACATATCCTATGTTACCCGCGACGTCATGAGGATTCTAATGATACCTTACACTATTAAAAACGGTTAAGTAGTCGCGAAGATCTGCGCGTTTAAAGAAAATATGAAACATACATAGGGGCTGAACACATATACTCTCCTTTTGGCAGTCGTGTAAAAAATGTACGTTTTTATTCCATGAAAGTTGACTTAGATAAGACAAATAATGAATGGATAACATAACATTTCAATAGTCATGGAGAAGAGTCGAAGGACTTAGGCATGTTATTTTCGTGTGTTTAAATGTATGAAATGTTTCTAAGTAACGCTTAGTAAAAATTCACTCCCCTTGGTTGGTACGAAAGAATTTAAGTAAGAGATGAAACACGAAGTAAGTAAGTCATGTTATTTATTTATAAAGTTCCGATTTCTCTGATTCGCCCTCAAAGCGAATTACTTAAAGAAATAAATTCAACTGTCTGGCAGGAAAAATATTAAGAGCGACGCTTGTAGCTTTTATGAGTTCCCGGTAGTTAAATAACTACAAATCCAGTCACAATACTATCACACTGATAGAAAAGATAAAAAACAAACGGCGATGCTCTATTCGTCCAAAAACGATAAAAATGAAGGAGGAAAAAATGTACGCTCCGTACGAGCACTTATGAATCAGCAGCAGACGGATCTCGGCTCCATTAGATTAGGCCACCGTGTCGACTTTAATTAGATTTACCTTCTAGTACGATTCTCGCAGCTCCACCGCCCCCGGTTTCCCCTACTTCGTTTTTTTTCACGCTTTCCTTCCTTGGGAATTCTCTATTTTGTTGTGTGAAATTTTACGTAAAAACGCGGTCAAATGCCAGTGGCAGTCCTGTGAGTAATGGTTATGTTTCCGCTCTTGGACACATGGGTCACGAATTATGACTGCTATAGTGACAAGCTTGGATTTCGTGAGAGGAAAAACAATTTGGTTTCTAAACGGCTATCGACGAATTTATACTACAATACGCTTTTCACCACAACCTCGTGATGTATAGGTAGTTAGTCTTTTTTCATGCTAGGTAGTGAAATTAAACATTTTGGCATTCGGCAATAAAGTTTTCATCCCTTATACTATCGTCAATAATACGAATACAGTTAACTAACTGATTTATATTGAAGAACATGAGTGTCCAGTCGAATACGAGTGTCCTTTATGATACAATCAGCCCATGCCAGTCCACTGCCGGACATCTCCTATTATGCGGATGTACTCATTTTGGAGGTAGTAAATGCCACGTGGATTGGATGCTGCTGCCGTGCTGCCCATCATCAAACTTCGCCGCATGGTGACAGCTGTAAGAATTAATTTATCACCACTACCCCAATTCTTCCCGTGGTTGTCGTAAGAGTTGACTAAGGGATTGAAGTGTCTCTGACTATGATACACTACGAAAGAACATATCTCTCCATGTTTGCCAGTTTTTCAGTGGAGCATTATCAGATAACAGGAGTTTTCATCAAAAGCACCTGCACCAATAAAGCAGCTGGACTCTTAGCTTAAAATTGCAACCAAAAGGGCGCGTGAATGACGTACAATAAAGTTTATCCAGTCTTAAGAAAGCGGACCCTGTTTACGAGCAACAAAGAATTTAATCAGAACAATAAAAGATGAATGGGGTCCCAGGGAGCAGATAAGCCCGCCCAGTGGCCAACTTGTAACGGCGTCTGTACAGTTTTACTCCAGACAATCAAATTGAAAGTTTTCCTAGCTTTCAGACACAGATCACGTACCAACTAAAAGGAGCATGCGAGGCGATCGATCAACTGCAATAATGATCATATCCAGTTTAGTTTAAGATATATATATAGAATCAGACCATATCAGTTAGTTACTTGACTAGATTCATCTACTCTCTCTATGACTAGAGATCATCTCAAATATGTATCAACAATAATAAACCGGCCAAGAGCATGTCGGGCCATGCTCAGTGTAGGATTCCGTAGTTATTCAAAAACGGCTGGGCCGATTTTGTTCGAAATAGTTTTATTTTAAAGTATTCTATAAGCTTTCCGCTTGCTTCCTAGCGGTGACGGATTATCACTGTTTTCTCGTCAGCACGTGTAGTACACAATATTTTTCAATTAGCGTACAATTTCGTACATTTCTCGTACATTATTTTGATGTTAGTTTGAATTCTGTACCATACCATGTCACCGCCCGAAAGTATGACACTCCTTTTTGCCATTTTCGCTACGGAACCCTAAAAATTAGTAACCGTCAGCGGGAAAAACTTATGTATTAAACCTTACCTGCATAGAATATGAAAAAAATAATGTACGTCATCATCAATCAGCGGAAAGCCGAAGCCGTCCACTGCTAATGTCCAAATGGTGGATTTTCTATACCTATATGTACTATTTTCTAACTAGACTATCTAAAAAAGCGCCTATATACTCGTTCCTTTTAAACGTTAATTGAAGCGGAGTCTGTGGGGGTAGTCTACGCTTTGAGAAAGAAGTGAGGAGCAAGTTTCATCTAAGTATGCAATGAGTATACGTAGGTAAGTTTATTACTGCTGAAGTTTTACATTTCATAAGCATACAAATTATACTTAAACTTCCTGTTACATAAGGATCATAATTTTACTGTCAGATAAGTTTTGTTTTAGACTTTAGAATATCATTCGGTATTTATTCGTTACTTGAACAATTTTTAACGTGCATTCAAACCAAAAGAGCATTCGCTGTTCTATCCCCCGCTCTACGAAATCAACCAATCACGTTAGAATAGCGAATGTTCGCTTGGTATGAATGCACCTTGAGATTTTGTAGCCTGCAGCTATCAAACCTCTCTTTTTGTCCCAGTGGCTGACTGGTAGAGAATGCCTTAAGGCATTAAGTCCGCCATTTTCACTTTCTTTTTGTGCAATAAACTTTAAATAAATAAATATTTGTTGGTGCCTGCGGGGGGTGGCAAAAGTTGGTGCTCAATGAGTAGGTGTACCTACTCGCGTACCCGAATTGCTTTAGTGTTTCGGGCTTATTTGATTTCACTAACAATGACGTGCAGTTTTATCAAAAGTGACCTGTACCTATAGTGACATGAAATACGAGTACGAACCAAGCCACGTATTTTCGTGAAAGATCCATAGTCGGCGTGGTTTCATATACACAAATCGACTCTCTATCACTTATAATGAGACAGAACGGTGACACGAACACCTTGTGCCATTTCGCATTACAAATCCCTTTCTATCTTAATCACCTCTTTAACTGCTGTATAAAAAAAAATGACTCCATAAAAAAATTTCTTTTTTCGTTCTTTGGTATATAAATTGTAAGTTAATGAAGTAATTTAAAAATATGATATTGTAAATTACATAAAATATTGAGCAGTACATAGAGTATAAAACATTTTAAAATATTGAGCTATTTTGAGGTTTTTGTAAAATACCGGTTCCGCTCCCTGGTCCCACGTACGTAAATATACTCTGTACAATAATATTCTGTAAGTAGGTACCTACAGGTAAGCTGTAAGTAGGTTGTCTGAGGTAATGTATAAAGGTATTTCATAATGTAACTATCCAAACTTTTGAAAATAGAGTGCATGATGTGGGAAATACACAATGTGATCCAATTATAGAATGTCGTCGTTAAAAAAAGCTCATTACGTGCAACAGAACTACCCTGTGTCACGAGTCACGAATGATAAAACACAAAATGTAGGCTCATCTGAGGTTTATTTATGTTACCTGCCAAACCAAATTATGAATTTTTAGTTTATTACCGGGTGACCACCAACTCGGTAAAGGGTTTAAAACGTCGGTACGTAATTAATATGCACGATATAATCCGTTTCCATAGTTTTATTTGAGGCTTTAATTTATATTTAGATGACTAGGCGTAATAAGTTATTTTAGCATTATTTATTTTGCTGTTAATATTTATTCCTAAAATCGATACCTATCTTAGCTTACGCAATACGAGCATATTTTCAGTTTTGTACTGGCAATAACAATATGGCTTTGCAGGCATCTAAACGCATGCTTAGATTGATTAAGTAGGTACTCTGGTGCTAAACGGTCCAATACAATATTTAAAACCGGCGAAGTGGGAGTCGGACTCACGCACATAGGGTTCCGTAACAGCAAACATAAAAATTACAGTAAATCAACCTACCTATCTCAAAAACTATAAGTTTGATTAAACCAAAAATCGTTCAAAAAATTATTAATATAATTTATTATAAACCTCAATTTTTTATTTGTACCCCGTGACAGATATAGCTAATATGCCATTTTGCCGTCGATAGTTCTGTTAATCATCTTATTTTTGTCCTATTTCCCTACAATATATTTATACAATACATACATATTTACGAGCGATAGACGTCATAAATGGTCCGTCAGAAATTGCGTTTCCATTTCATTGTTTGACATTTTGTGCGCGTTTCCGTAGTACGAACAATCCCGACAAATCTCGGTGACGTTGATAAAGTGTCTGGCGGCAAAAAGTGGTAGTGCCGAGCTGCCGAGGCTAGAGAGGAATCAGGCAATGATTTCCGCGGACGGTTGCGAGTGCGATGTACAGTTTTATTACTTTTTTACTTATAAACACTGTAGGCACAGGTACCTACAGTACATTCCCAACTCAAAGTAAATATTGGTACATATTCTTTTAATAGCACTGCAAAACTGTAATATGGCACTGGCCATTGCACCGAGAAGTTTCATAAGTTGTAAAACTTCCATAGAGAATGTTCTCGGAAATCTAAATTTAACAAATAATCTAATCAAGCCAAGACCGTACTAAGTACAGTAGATGATAACCGTACTAAGTACAATAGTATGAGATATATAATTATACTTACTGCCTTGTTTACTTGTTCATATAAAAAAATAATTTTCCCCTCACTAGCTCGTAAAGTGCTCGTTTATCCTTTAATACGAACGTGTAAAAACGCATATTATTCACTTGTGTGGCAAAGTAATGATCTTGGTTTTGTAATAACAAAACGTAAAATGCTCATGGAAATTGTTCCATATTAATGATAATTAAATAATTTGTTTGAGAATTTAGTGTAAAATACAAACCTTTATATAATATGATGATTTTAACATATAAATCCTAAAATTCCATAAGTAACAATTGTTTTAGTGAATGATGATAAGATGACTAGATGCAATCACAAAACGCAGAAAATGTCAACGTCAACATTGTCAAAGAATATTATAGGTTATAATCTTTATTTACCGACTCTAACACGCATAAAAATAGTAAACTAAACAACTTTCAGGGTGTTCTGTTATAATTTTGTAAAAATAATGAATGAGAATGATTTGATAATGCATTGGCGTTGGTGTGCAACTACAGGAATGTGTTAAAATCGTGCTGCGTTTACTTTTTCGTGGTAAGTTTACTGCGACAAAATCTTGCATTAAATACATGATGCATTTGGAAAATTATTATCACTAACCCGATGATGATTGTAATGTGAACAAATAATTACCTTTTTTGAGTTTCCTCGCTATAGTGAGGGGAAAAGTTTTGTGTTACACACGGGTGCAAATGTATTTTACTTCTCGTATGTTAAAACATTTCAATTTCATACTCGCGGGTAAAATACAACTTTGCACCCTTGTATAACAAATAACTATTAAAACACATTTTTTAAGTTCCCATGGAAATATTCTCAAGAGGAAATTACTATTAAAATCTCATGAAATTTCTCGGAAACTGTCGAGTATGTTTTTGCAATAGAATACCCTGCAACTTGTGCAATGCTATAAATACTGGCCACATAAAATGAAGGGTCCACGGAAAGAACATGTTTAGTCCTTCTAAAAGTCAGGTCAAATGTGCACCATAATCTATTATAAGTAGTGTTGATTTTCCTTCTGAAATTTGAATTGAATAGACATGTTATTTCCGTGGACCCTTCAAATTCTGTATTCCATTCTCCTTTTCCCTATGCCATTTTATCACCAAGCCGTATCACAAGGGGTCTAAAACTTTTCTCAAAGCCTACCTATACGGAGTACATAGTAGGCATTAATTAAACATAAAGTTCTTTCGGAATAGAACGTTGTCCAATGAGGGTTTTTGATACTTTTTCTGCCGCTATGGGGAGGTGAGATGGCAGCACTGAGCGGGGGTTTTCACGAATTGTCAAAATAAATACGCGCTTTTAATTTTCTATATATTTATAGGTTTATTTATTCTGAAAACCATTACTTTAGGAATATTGTTTTCTAAAATAAATAATAAAAATAGTTCCAAGTCAATTCCCTTGAAACTAACAAAGTTAAAGTAATTATTTCTAATACCAGTGACTTTACGCGCCTGTTTTATAGCTCCGTCTTCAGTTCGACGACCGTGTATTAGTCGTAATCCATTATAAAATCAATTCTCTTCCAAATAAAATAGAATTTCAATATTTTAGGCCCAGGTGCCTATGAATAGTATGAATCTGACAGCTGTCGAGACCAGGTGCGTACGAAGCGCCGCCTGGTGGCAGAAAAATTATCGAAAACCCTCATAGTTTCGACAATCTGTGAGTGGAGTGCCTAATGCACTTTGAATGGCAAAGTTTCACAGATAATCACAGATCGCCGGCTATTTTCAAAAACATTGTTTTAACGAAATTTCAAACAAAGAAAATACCTATTATATTACTTATATCCTAAAAAAAAAGTCAAATCACGATATTTTAGAATCAGGTTCAAACATTATCAATATTAATAATTCCTTTCAGGTGGAAAGTTTGCAGAATATTCCGCTTAAGAATAAATCATCTGTGAATATTTATCTTTTTTTAAATTCTATGTTAATAAAAAAAACGTTTGTTACATGGAAAGCTTACCTATTGTAACTTGTTTAAAGCTTCCGGGTGCTAATCATCATTATCATTAATTATCTAGGCGTTATATCTCGACCAGTGATAGGGTCCACTTTCCGTGTCTTTTGCATCATCTATAAAGAGACCATTAGCACTCATACCCTCGTCCATGACATCAAGCTATCGCTTTTCAGGATGCTACGTAACCCTACTCAGTAATCATGAGTAGCCGTCCCCGTCATAAATAGTGGTCATTATCAACGTGCACTTTTCGTGGGTATGGTTGACAGAAAAAAAAGGAACCAGGTCAGCGACATCAATAAAATTTGGTGATTTGGAACCCTCAAAGTGAGAGTCCGATTTGCGAAGTTGAATTACACGGTATTGACTATTTACCTATAAATCAGTTTACCTACTCTTATAGTGTAGATACCTACTCTACTACGAATGACGTGGATATTGTAGCAAATGTTTCAATGCATAGCCGTTTATCAGACACGTAACTAAGTATGGTTAATTAAGTGGTGTTTACTAATTAACACCGTGCGGAATCGTTAATTAGATCGTACTAGTCGAATGTCAGCCGTCAATCAGAATTCTGCATTCTGCAACAATAGAACTTAGCTATTAAGGTCTTGCGATAACCGATACATATGGGGGATATGCTAGTATATAATGAAGAATTAGCAATAATATGTAATAATTTATCTAACACTTAAATGTTAGAAGATCTGTGGTACCTATTCCGTAATTCTATTAATTATAATTACGAATATCGCTAAACGATGCACTTATTTAAAAGAAATTTATTTTAAACAAAGCAAATGGCAACCTCATTCTGTCATATTTTTTACACGACTGCCAAAAGGAGAGTATATTATTATGTGTTCAGCCCCTATGTATGTTTCATATTTTCTTTAAACGCGCAGATCTTTGCGACTACTTAACAGTTTTTAATAGTGTAAGGTATCATTAGAATCCTCGTGACGTCGCGGGTAACATAGGATATGTGACGTCACGTAAAAAACAATAAGGCGGCCTTTAATTTCAATAATGTCTGACCAAAAAAAATCTATTTTGAAAAAATCTATCGAGTTTGGTATCAAAATGAAGAGCTTTGAACTGCGATTACGAAAATGTATTTAACTTATATGTTTGTTACTTATTTTAGAAAAACCAGATTCATTAAAATACAATTAAAGCGCCAAGAATAATATGTCATCCAAATGCTATGATTTGGGTATCAAATTAAAGCATTTTATATGCAGATTATAAATGTATATACAAGTTATATGTTTAAATATATGTTTGAAGAGAAAACTCGAAATGTTCCATATCGCACTATTGAAGTTTTTCATCAATGCCTAAACCGTGACAGGACTGTCACAGTTGACATAATAATCTTCTTGACCGCTAAGTGTGTATGAAACAGATAAATTGTACATACGCGCTTGTGGTCAAGGGGTAATGCACGGCTGCTACGCAGCGATCGTGGTTTCAATCCCCGGCTCGTACCGATGAGTTTTTCAAATAACTTATGTACGATAGGTATATCATTTCATATAGGTACGGTACAGTAGATACCGGTCAAAAGTTTAAGTTCACTGCATGATTTCGATACAAAATACACTTTCGGTGGATTTTTTTTCAGTGTTCACAACAAAATTTCAAGATATACTTAATATTAATTTCCCATAGAAACTGAACAATTTTATACATTGGATCCGATAATAATTCATAGGCAAACGAATTTTCATGATGACATGACTGCCAAAAGCTGCCACCACAGCTGCCTCAGTTGTCCGAACTGTTCGAAAGTAACGGTCAATTAAAAAGAAATATTTAGCTCAAAGCTCAATAATCAGTCACATATTACTTTAAACAAGTGTCGACTTAAGTGCTGGAAAAATGATGATAAACCAAAGAGTCGATTTCGTATCAAAATCGTGGTGTAAACCTAAAATTTGGTCCAGTACTGTACACAAAGTGCTTTAACGGTGTAGGAAAACATCGTGAGACCTGCATACATCTGCGAAGAAATTCAAGGATGTATGAGAAGTTCCCAACAAGTATTGGGCCAGCGTTGCGGAGAATGGCCAGAATACAATATCAAAAAAATAACGTTCTCACAAATATTGGGGATTTCGAGATATGATTCGCATATCAGAGGAATGTCCCTTAAAAATACAATCACAACAGCATTGTGGCCAAATAAAATTGCTATACGTGTTGTAGCACGCGCATACAATTTTAAATGGAAATGTCTTAACAAAAATTGTATGAAAAACTTATTTTGGATGAAAAACGCCGGCCCACATTAAAGTTTCGTATCTCCCAAACTACGTAGGTACATATATTATATCTTATAAGTAAACACCTTCGCTGCGGCAATTAAGTTAAATTGTAATTAACCATACTTGTACAGGTCACATATGACCTGTTCCGCAGTGAGCGTGTTAAATTAGGTACATGATAGGTGTTGTAATGACACTAGACGATATGGCGCGGCTGGAGAGGAACACTAAAAGGGGGGGAAGGTTCCACCGTTCCAGGGCCGGGTTAGGCCTTAACATTTGTGCAGGGGAGTTGGTAAGAAGGAAGGTGGGTTTGCCTAGTAAATTGAGTCTCACGCAGCTCGGCCTTTGCCCTAGCAGGTAAGCGAGCCGTCGGGCTGCGCTCCAGGCCTTTGGCCCTACGCGGCGCTCGGCTTTTAGCCTCCGCATTTTCTCAAAACAAATTTTTGAGATTTGTTTTAATAATACACTTTTCCATCGTATTGCGAAAGAGCGCTGGGCTCTGGTGGCTTGGCATTCGGCCTTGCAAGCCGGCGCCCCTTAGGGGGACACTTCGGGCCTTCGGGCCTACGCGGAGCACGGTCTGCAGCCTTCGCAGGTTGTGGAAACGATCGTTGGGTCTGCGGATCTCCGATTCGTTTTCATGTTACACTATTTCATCACGTAGTGTGGTAGAGCTGGGCGCTAGCTTCGATTGTTAAGGCAGTTAAGAAGGGCGGTCGTACCGCTTGGGCTGACTCGTCGGGCCTCCGACCCACCGGGTTCACGTTAGAAGCACCCCGATAGTGACGCTCCAGGCCTTTGGCCCTATGTGGAACTGGGCTTATTTAGAAGCTTGGTAGCTAAATTTTCTTGCAGCTCCTTTTTCGACCTTGCTTTAAATTTCTTCCAAGTGACATTTGGGCCATCTAAGTGAAAGTCTTCTCTCTGGACTCCGGCTCCAGTGGTCCGGGCCTCGCAAGCCAGCGGTCTCTGAGGGACGATTCAGGCCTTCCGCCCTACGGCCTTCGCAGGTTGTCAAAACGATCGTCGGATCCATTTTAACGTTACATTATTCCGTCGGCTGACGTGGTAGTGCTGGACTTTGGCAGCTCGGCCTTCGGCCTCGCAAGCTGGCGCCCCTCTGGCTGCCGCTTTTGGCCGCTGGCCCTACGCGGAGCTCGGCTTTCAGTCCTCGCTGGAGTTCGATGCAAACCGTTGGGCCCTCTGGTTCGACTATTCGATTTCGATAATAGTTAAGAGAGACGGTTGTGAGGACCGTGTGGAGTTGTGGATTCGCCCGTCGTGCCTTGGGCCCTACACGGATATCGGTTTATTTAGATGCTGGGGTGCTTGAAGAAGAAGAAGCATGGTAGGTCAATTTTCTCGCAGCTCGGCCTTCGGCCCCGCTTTAAATTTCGACGCGCTTGGGCCCGGTCCGGTGTCGCTGTGACGCGGTCCGGCCTCCGTGAGCTCGGCTTTCGGCCTCCCACCCTGAAGCTCGCCCTGCGGACTCGCTCAAAATAGATTTACATTGGTTCCGGTAATGCTCCAGCCCTCACGCGGCGTGCCCTACGGCTTCGCCCAATATTAGCGGGATTGGAACTTCTCGGGCCCCCGGAGCGAAGCTTCAGCCCTCTGCGGAATCGGTTTTTGAAATTCTATCCAACTGGGAATCTCCAGGTTCACTAAAAGGTTTCAAATAAATAAAATAATTAAAAAATTAAAAAACACGACTGCCGTTTTAAGCGAACTGAAAAGTAACAAATAATTCCTTCTTCAGGTTAATTCTTGTGAGCATGTCTACATAATAGGCGCTTGTCTCATTACTTACTATATTTTGTTTCGGTTGCAGTCGGGGAACCTTTCATGACGAAAAATATAAATATATGGAGGTTCCCCGACTGCAATTGAGACAAAATATAGTAAGTAATGAGACAAGCGCCTATTATGTAGACACGCTCACAAGAATTAACCTGAAGAAGGAATTATTTGTTACTTTTCAGTTCGCTTAAAACGGCAGTCGTGTTTTTTAATTTTTTAATTATTTTATTTATTTTTCCTTTATTTTATTAGGTTTTGCCATTATTGAATACCTACTATCTTGACGAGTTCGTTGTATGACAGCATTGTGGTCATGGCCGTTTAAAACGTATATGTGAGCATTGTGGCTTTAGTAGACCGTTTTCTGGATAAGCTGTACAAGATTACATGTATGTTCAGATATGTTTAAGCACTATAGCCGCTTCAATATAACTAATGGTGACTGTACAGGGTGCTTAGACAAGTTGCCAATCGCTAGCGCTTAATCGTCAATCGTAAGCGAAAGGCAGCTAACTGTCTTTGTCGCACTAATATGAAAGAGTGACAGAGAGGGAAAACTGCGATACGCTACTAAGCGTTAGCGATTGGCAACTTGGCTAAGGCGGCTGGAATCAGTTATAGGACGTAAGTTTTCACATGGCAAAATGTTGCATCCGTAATTACTCTAGCGTTGGATTTTAGGATAAGTAGTGTGATAGTTGAAAGTCTAAATACTTGGACCAAGCCGGTGTCACCTTGGCGTTGTAATTTGAGCTCATTATGCGAGCACACGGCTCGAGGATCGCGAGTATCGTGACCCAACCACATTTGTTTGTATTTAAATAATGCTTGACATCCAGCCGTTGTGGGCTCAACGATAAATATGTAATTATAATTGTAGGGAGGCTTCCCTTTATTATAAATAAAATCACTTTAGATCACGATTAATATTTTATTTCCACGGACACCAAATTAAGCTTGTAAATGAACCGCCGCCATATTCTATCTCCCCTCTCACTCACTCAACTCATTCGTCCCTTTATATTCGTTCCCTTTCACGCAAATTAATAGCAATCAACATACCTTAAGACATAACAGCAAATGAAAATCCTACATAATATTTACTATTTAGATCAAAGGGTGTTTTAAGCCTATTTGATTGTATTGGGGTATAAATGTACTTGCCAAATTTTAATTTGGTGTTCTGGAATAGCACGTAGCACTAGCAATTAACATTGTAAACAAATAAAAAAATTAAAAAAAATATATTAGATGTCATATATGAAAGAAAAAATAACGATTTTACCAACGTCGGAGATGGGATTCGAACCCATGTCCCCACTCAGTGGCTGGATCTAATAATTATTTATGTATAACTTATTATGATGGTTGTGTTACTACTTCAATCACACCAATCTTATAGATTTTTAAAATGTGTAAGGGATAAGTGGAATCTAATTGAATATCCAATTGTATTGAATTTTCCCTGCTTTTTTAGAAGAACCCAAAAAATATGTAATTTCGTCAGGTGACTCCGTGCATCTAAAAATAGCAAGTCATGATTAAAAAGCTCCTTTTTCCGTACATCTCTGGCGGTTTCTTTAACACTCAAAAATGTTGCCGGCACAAATCAGTGTAAGAGCGGCCGTACACCTGTAAGTTCTTACGTAAGTTATAGGGACGGAGCTATACTAAGGAACGAGAGGTGCATATCACTATCTCATTCCTTAGTATAGCTCCGTCCCTACAATTTACGTAAGAACTCACAGGTGTACGGCCGCTCTCACGACCATGTTAATTATTTTTACGATTGTATAATTATTTCAGGAAATTTATAAAATAATTTGATTTAAAAAAATTCTACCTATCCTGTACAAGTACATATTTGAAAACTCTGTCTTTGAAATCAGTAGTTTGCTTTTTGCAGTATTTCGTATAAATTACACCGCGAGTCTATTCGACCGCGAGATGTTGTGAAAAGTGAAAAGGTTAGGTATATTTTTAGCAGATTTAGTAGTTAAGTTTACTTTTATATACACACCATCACAATACCACAAATGTATGTAGGTAGTAAAGTGCCGGTGCACTTGTAATGGATAGCTAAGTATAGCTAGGTATGAATTAAAACTATGAAAACGGATAAACTCGCGTATATTAACTAATTTTAACTTCATTCCGACGTTTCGAACACTTTACAGGGTTCGTGGTCTGCGGATGACTGACAATGGAGGAAAGATAGATCTATCTCCATCAAAATAAGAAAGATAAGTTACAAAACTACCCACAAAGAAAAATATACTAATCCACAGACAATACATTTTAAGGGTGGATGTACATACTAAATTTGAAAATTAAGCTAGTTATTCATTACAAGTATTTTCAGGTTCCGGTTCTATCCCTACGCCTCTCACTGAGAAGTATTCCCTTCATTTGAATAAGCTCGAGCGGCTTCAAAATGTTTGCATCAGATTCATTTTCGGATTACGGAAATTCGATCATGTTTCGAGCTTTCGTGCAAAATTAAAGTGGTTGTCCATCCGTTCCCGCCGTGATTCTCATATCCTTTCTTTCCTGTACGCCATCCTGTTTCACCCTCATACCCCTGGTTATCTAAAGTCCAGGTTTAAATTTGTTTCTTCCCTTAGATGTTCTCAAAATTTCCTCCTAGTTCCTCCTCCTTCGTCTTCTAAAATCTATAATAATTCTTTCTGTTTTCGTGCAGTTCGGTTGTGGAATGCTCTGCCCGTTGATATTCGACGTGCTAAATCTCTCCCCATCTTTAAAACACTTATAAAAAAACATTACATTTCTTTGTCATAAGTTTGTCGTTTTGTTTGTACTACTTGTAGTCGCACCATTCTCTGTCATTATTATATATTTATATATATATATATATTATTTGTATGTAGTAATTTATTTATTTTCTTTTATTTATGTAGTTTATGTGTTATATTTTACTTTTGTTCGCACCACCCGATACCATCACTATTTTTCGCCTTATCGCTATCTAAAGGTTGTCTGGAAGAGATCGCTGTTTAGCGATAAGTCCGCCTGTTGTTACCTACTTCCTTATTTTTTGTTACTATTTTCTTGATTTTTTTTTTTGTGTGTTTGTAGAGTGCAATAGAGTATTTTATTATTATTATTATGTTTGTATCTCCTTGAGTATCACGGGCTTACAAATCCCGGTTTTTTGATAGGCTTGCGCGGGGATATGGATCCAACACGTAGAGGCCCTTTGGAGAAATTTGCTGTGTTATTATTATTATTTGTATCTCTCTTTGGTCACGGGCCTATAAATCCCGGTCTTTTGATAGGCTTGCGCGGGGATACAGATCCAACACGTAGAGGCCCTTTGGAGAAATTTGCTGTGTTTTACACCTGCTGCAACCCATTCACGGGCACAAAAATAGATATCCGTGAACCGGTCCCAGCAGGCATATAGAGGCTATTGGAGATTATATGGAAAAGACTAGTGGGTTATGGTGATGAAGTTTGGATGGATAAGAGATGGAACTATAGAAAAGAGGTCCGGACACCTGCCATAACAATGATTTCTCTCTGCTATCGAGGCAGGCGGTGACTTGCCGCCGACTAGATGGGCCCCCGTAAATGCCGTCACAAGAGACAGCCAGGGGCAACACCGGTGTAGGCGGCTCAGGAGTGTAGAGAGGTGTACACCGCTTTCTGCGCAGTGGCTTGACAGCCGCTGCACCAACTCGCGACTTACGCAAATTTACACTTCCACCCCTGGAGCGTATAGCTCTGACGACTCCTCTCTGGACGGCCAGTTAAGGCAAGCCAGAGCTGAGAGTCCTAATTATTATTATTATTATTGTATTGTTATTTTGAGTTTATCCGTTTTCATAGTTTTATTTCATGTGTAATCCTCGCGGTAACCGAAGAAAATATTATATAGGTAGGTACTTAATATAAATAACTAAAAACAAAATAATATCCACGTGACCTTAAAAAAAGGTATTCTATAAGTACGCGTAATATTGAATAATCAATACTTAACACTTTCATTGCGGACGAGTGCTACGCGCTACGCTCGCACGGGATCGGCCCGTGATTTTTCCGCTTCGTAGCGAAAATGGACCTCCCACAGAGAACTCTCCTCGGGAGTTCTCCGCGCTCAATGTGTTAATTCATTGATTTTTCATTGAAAATACCGAGAGTAGTACCTACTGATGAGGTTACATAATTAAAATTTTCCCCTAACTGGTATTGAAACCGAACAGACCACAAACAATTGCTGATATTCCAATAAAGGATTACCTGCGGGTTTTCTACTAATCAAATGCTATTGTCGATGGGTTTTCCAAATGGTTTGTAATGTACAGAGCAATAAAAGTTTTATGGGCTAGGTATCTACTTCAGATTACCATAAAACTATATTCTGCGACTGCCTTCGACTAGACACAATATTTTACTTTTCATCACACACCTGTTCGGTAAGTGCGCCAATGCGCTGCGGCGGGGCGCACCGTAGATGCGTCATTACGCCCTAGGGCAATCAAGGACTTTCATACAACATTACGTCGCACTAGCGCGGCGCCCGCACACGCACATTTTAGAGTAGTTTTGTGAAAACATATTGTTTTAATTACTTTTTTGCCTCACATGTGTGATGGAAAACATTGTATGTGTCACGGGCGGTACAAGAATTATGAACTCGTGTGAAGTAAGTACATATGATATCAAGAAACGTAAGGTTTTTTAAATAAAAATCAGAAACTAAAAAATGGCCGTAAATTTCGCAGTTTTTCACGTACTACCCAGCTAGCACAATTTTTTTTGCTTGCAAAATATGGTTTTATACTGTCCTATGGTGTCTAAACAACATACCAAAGATGCAGCGATACAACTTGATTTGCGAGTTTAGGGTAAAATTATGTACGATTTGACCATACTACATTGGCGTTCTGTTGTAATGTCATGTAAACTTTTGTTTTAATAAATAAATGGGTAGATATCAAAGAAAGGGTTTGCTGTCAGGAATACGAAAAAGCGCGTTTTTTACGTTTTAAACTATAATAATGATTTAATGTTACGGTTTAGTATCCTCGTTGGTGATAGGCCTATATGTATAACTGGAACACAGGATCCCAGGGATTCCAGCTACACACTAAATAATTGTATATTTTGAATTGTATACCTACTTACCTAATGTTTGAATAAATGAACTCTTAAATGTTTCATATTAGGGTTATAGTATACTCAGGGGTTATATTACAAGCCTACAAGGTTTCCTAGCCTGATAAGTACTGATTTAGCGATATTTTATTATATGCTTATAGACATTAAATGACAGAGGCAGGCCTAGTCACATTGACTGCACTGCACATATCAATAATCAAACGTAGGTAACATTTCGTACTCAAGTGCTTTTGAAATCAAGATTTAGTAATGAAGTAATGATGCTCATGGTTAGAGCAAAAAGATAATGTTTTTTATGTAATACAAAAAATATTTAGTATAAAAAAACACTTTACCCAATTTCACAATCTAAAAGAATGCTTCGGGCTTCGATACATAATTTATTATGTAGTATATGTAGGTGTACGAGTATAATCATTTATCAATACATTATTACATTAATTAAATACTCTTACTTAATTTTAACATGCTTTCTTGCATTACTGGCTTTACTTATTTGGCTTTATTGGTTATTATATACCAATAATAATTATGTACTATGTCTTATTATCCTAAGTCTATTGACACAAATCTAAGTCTATTTATTTATAACCCGTTTATTCTCATCCGAACATTCCCCTTGGGAATGCCTCAACCGCACGTCGAGTTGCGGAAAAATCCCATACAATACACTACATTAATATTTATTAGCGTATGTTTATAAATATGTAACTCACAAAGTCAGTGAAATTAAGAGGTACCTAGGTACCTGCCTGAACTAACCTGCATGCAATAAAAATACATTTGACAAAAATAGAAAAATCTATCACTATTTATTTACTTACATATTAGTTTCATCATCAGCCTATGATAGTCCACTGCTTGACGTAGGCCTCTCCTATTAACTATGCGTATAGACGCATTAAGAGGTAAATGCCCATAATCGCCACGCTGGGCAAGCGGATAGGCGATCACAGTAATGTGTCCACTATGATGACGCTGCTACCCATCATCAATCTTTTATCAAATAATGGTCATTGACACTTCAATCCCTTAGTCGACTCTTACGACACCCGAAGGAGTTGAGGTGGTGACAAATGTATTCTTACTGCCGTCACCATACGGCAAGTTTATTACCTACTAATAAATGTTTGAAGATCCAATCCTAACAACATCCAATAAGTGAACAAATTAAGCATAAGTAGACTTACTTAATAATCGGGGCTTATATACCACATAGTTACTACTAATAAAATAAAAGTTGTAAGTACCTACTGTTCGTAGGTACAGTTAGCTTTCGGTTAGGGATTTTCCTCATTATAAATGTCGGTCAGTTACCTAAAATCAACCTACAGTTACCTAATTAATGAACTAAAGCAGAGAGAATTACATACGTTAGTAGCTCAAGACGTAAGTGATGACTTACGGCGCTAAAACGTGGTCCTTCACTATCGGCCTCATCTCCAAGCTCAAAGTCGCTCAACGAGCTATGGAGGAGCTGTGCTCGGGGTCCACTAAGTGATCGAATCAGAAATGAGGAGATCCGTTGAAGGACTAAAGTCACCGACATAGCTCTCCGGATCAGCAAGCTGAAGTGGCAATGGGCAGGCCATATTCTTCGCAGAACAGATGCCCGATGAGGTCGAAAAGTGCTCGAGTGGAGAACACGGTTTCGCAAACGCACACTGAGTTACCATGTTTTCTTTTTTGTTAAGGTGTGCAATAAAGAGTATTCTATCTAAAGAGTATGTATCTACGAAAACGGCGAAGCATAAGATCTCAACATATCATTGAGCAATAGAACGAAGCATAATGAATATAAAACTCAGGGACAGGACAAGACTGTAATTGTAAGGATATAAGAGCACAAACAAGAATAATGGTAGGTACCTTAGAATACAGTCTCAAATCTAAATGGAAATGGGCGGCCCAGATAGCAAGAATGCAGAGAGTTGGACAAAAATAGTAATTATGTGGCAAGATAGTAAACTTGCATAAATAATAATGCTAATATTATTTACAAAATTTACTTGTATTTACAAATTGATTTACGAATAAATGAGCTGTCTATTTTTTATTTACCTACATCTACTATAATCATTTAATCCGGCATCGGAGTTTTCTTAGTAGATCAGGCTCCAGCAATGTCCCATGGTAACATTATATGATCGATACCTTGGTTTTATTAAGAACTTGAAATCATTAACTTTTAGTTCACATACATTTTTTGTAAAAATTTATGATATTTATTATTTTAACGTAAAAATACAGCGTGTGTATTTTATACGGGCGAATAATTAATCCAGCTATAATATCTGATCCTACGAATCGTATAGGATAATTATTTCGTTAAATTTTGTTGTTAATTAGGTGTAATGATTTTTATAAAGTGCAACCCAGCAGCAATGTATGCCGTCCAACTGACATGACATTCGTATGACGTTTAGCTACGTATGTCGACGTTAATTAATGTGGCTACCAGTGGATGCAATACATTGCGTGCTCAAATATTTCGTATGAAATTAAAAATATCTTAATTTCCTAAAGAAATTTATGTAAACAGGTTCCCTAGGTCCGATAGTAAACGTCATTAAAATATTCGCCCGTATCAAATACACACGCTGTATAGTATAGGTACTCGTACCTATACGAACAGTGTGAACGTGTTTCACGATGTGTCAAAGACGTCAAATGTCATGCAAAGTCAGCCATATGAGTGTACATTTTGTTTAGATTCTACTGATATACTCAATCATAGCCATATAGTGTTATTATACAATTACAGAGTATCTCAATGACAAACTCACACAAGATTATAATTAATATGTTATTGACATCTAATGAAATGCTACATAATGTTATACCTACTTAATTTAATTTATGTTTTAACGACACCTACTTACCTTTGCCTAATTATTATGCCTAATTTTATTTATTATTTCTTTTCTTATATAATTTTGCTCTAATTATTGGAATGTTTATATTATTGAAAAGCATGAAATGATTATTTGTTATTGTACCTAGACATAAGCTTTAGCCTATTTTTAGTCTTAAGACAGTGCTACGCCCTTGCAGGGTGACCATGTACAGTAATAATACTTGTATTATATGTAACAGCTTTGTAACCATGGTGAATGCATTAAATAAATTGAATTGAGTTGAATATTCACCACTCATAAACAATTTGGTCCAAAATGCAATGCAAAATGGAAACATCTTGACTAATACTTTAAGTAGGTACCACACCTATCTGGTTTATTAAATACTTATATTAGCCAGAATTACAAATAAAACGCCATTGACCAAAATTATTTATCAGGATGAGTATTATTGTGATAAAACGTTTATTGCTATCATTGACTACATAGCTGGCTTTAGTCCAATCGTGCTATGAATACACCTACACACGATAGGAACGTTGTTTTGTTTTATCTTAGCGGAGTGTGCCTAATTGTAAAACACACCCAGAAAGTATTAATAGAGGGAAAAACATAAATATCCTCGCCACTTCGGGTTTTCCATTGAAGGAATGTACCAAGGCCGGGAAATGTTGGACTTTCCTTTACACAACTCGTGCTTCACACAATGTAAACAAGTTATTTTTAACAACCTCAGCTATTCAGCTGAGATTTCTACCTAAGCCGTAATTCTACCTAATACCGTTCCTACCATCTATTTCTGTTATTATATCTGTGTTTGTGTATACTATGTAGGTCCTACTTATTTATGTTTCATTCACATTTGGTTTCAGATTTTTCATCAGATGGAAAGCAATTGCCATGAGAGCAGTCGAATAGGATACTTCCTATTGTTTACTTCTTTGCCCGACCTTTCACCCTTGCTCAGCCTGGGATGTATTTCAAACACTAAACAAAAAAGATTATAATTTATATAACCAATAATAGAAACAAAAGTCAGCAAATGCAATAGCAACCTTATACTCGCAATTCGGTGTATGTAACTGTTTTCATGACAAATAATAACTTCCAACGTTTGTGAATAACATCTAAAGTCAAACCGTGCATTTAACGGCACCGACGCGGCATATATTGATAACATAGGATCCCAGACCTTTGAAAGACAAGCGGGGTGCCGAACTGCGGACATGAAAGCCAACAACTCATAGGCACTTTAAGATTTCGGTATGATTGTGAAAAGCTGACAATTTTGTTTTTGAAAAGAGGTATTCTGGTGATTTAAAATTAAAGACGTCAAAGATGTAAGGTGTAAACTAAAATATTAGTTGCGATTTGCAGATTTGTGGCCTTTATAATACTCTTCGCAAACCGTTTTATATTTCTCTCAAAGATCAGCAGCCCTTTTCAAATCATAACTAATATTGGTTCCCTTTTATACCGCTATCCAAGTCTTTCCGCAGAGACTCTATCATCAACCCTTTTAGGATTTACTTTATTCGAGCGACCAGATAGGTGAGGAAGGCAAGTGTGCGTGCGAGTAGCTCGCCTCGCCCCATTGGCTTCAGGCTGTGCTCACTCGGAAGCCCTTGCCCTATAATCGCCCACTGGAGTTGAAACGTCTGAACTTGATAATTGCTACTCCCATACAATGGTCAGCACTATGGGTACGAGAAAGTATAAGTGCCCCTGGGAATGCTTTAATAATCGTCTTTAACACGTTCGCCTCCGGTACTATTGCACTAAGTGCTAATACTATGCCGATCGAAGTTATACGATAGAAATCTTATGCCAGTGACACGCATGTGTGACCGAAAAGATTCTACTCCTATGCCGGCGACACAGCACTGTGTCAAAAACGTTCGTATTTTTATGCCACTGGCATAGGAGTGAGAACTTGATTGAAGCTAGTGGCATAAGAATAAGATTACTTTGATCACGTATGTGTGTCACTGGCATAGGAGTACAGTTTATTCGGTCACATATGCGTGTCACCGGCGTCGAACGTGTTAATGCCCGATTACATGATTATTTCATGCTTACCAGGGAGCTTAGTAGCTGTTCCTACATTTATCATGTGCTTTTTCTACAATTTATAGCATGGTTTTCGATTATAATTTATTATCGATTGTACCTAGTTAATTAAATTATTTGAATGGTTCCACCGCGTGGTGACGGCAATAAAAATACATTTCTCACCACCCCAACTCCTCCTGTGGGTGTCCTAAGAGTCGACTAAGGGATTGAAGTGTCACTGACCATACATTTATTCAAGAATGATGATAGGCAGCAGCGCAGCGTCATCATAGTGGACCTGCGGCCCTACCGCGAAAAACGAAATTCGTAAATTTCGAGGATTTGGCTCTCTCACTCTAATGACGCCTTCGTTTGAGTGACAGAGAAAAAACCTCGAAATTTACGAATTTCGATTTTCGCGGTAGTACTTAGGCCTGGACACACTACTGCGAACGCCAACCCGCTTGCCCTTCGTGGCGATTAAGGGCTTTTACCTCCTAAAGCGTCCATATGCATAGGTAATAAAGGAGAGGCTTAAGTCCAGCAGAGAGGACTGAAGTGGGCTGATGTACTCCGTGTACTCGTATTATTCACATAAATAACTATTTCATTTCAGTACAAATGATAGGTATTTTCAATACGCGCGCGCTAGTAAGAGAAGTGTTCATTTTTGTCAGGTGGAAACAGGTTCAGGGGGCCATCTGTAGCCATACTATGAGTTGGAAAGTAAAGGTTGCGTTAGGTTTTACTCGATACAAAAGCATTCTATCGCGCTCACACGGATATATTGGAGCCAGCGCGATGGACTGATTTAATTATGTATCGTGTAAAACCTAACGTAACCAATACCTACCACCAATTCATGGTACGGCAACTAGGTACTACTGCACTGAAAAACATCGTACGATACACGTGCGAAAAGGAAATTCGTAACTTGTGGCGATATAAAACACTCCCTTTGATCCTGTTTTAAGTTATCGATGTATCGTAATATGAATACATACTTCTGGTTATCGTCTTTACTAATCGTGTAAGGATGAACCTAAACTACCTATTAGTATCTATTCGTAACCACCACCTACTTAAAAACTTCTTGTTACATACGTGATATAAAGCCAGTAAATACTTGATTACACTAAATTAATAATCGACTATTAGTAGGTATTGATTTGATGTAGGTAATAATACGAGCCAATCAATTTCCTAGGAAAGTCTGTCAATGAATCGGGCTTCCCGAGTGGAAACAGGCACTGATATACGAGTATAAAAACAATGATGAGCAACAAAAACCAAATAAAGTAACCGAATGTGCATACAATACAGATTGATAAATGATAAGTAACTGGAAAAATCTTGTTATCATTAAACAACACAGGCCTACTACCGCGAAAATCGAAGTTTGTAAATTTCGAGGATTTTTCTCTCACTCCAACGAAGGCGTCATTAGAGGGAGAGAGACAAATCCTG
This sequence comes from Thaumatotibia leucotreta, assembly GCA_025490895.1. NCBI lineage: Eukaryota > Metazoa > Arthropoda > Insecta > Lepidoptera > Tortricidae > Thaumatotibia > Thaumatotibia leucotreta. The sequence goes on from JALPQI010005435.1 coordinate 46,553, forward strand.
GAAATTTACGAATTTCGTTTTTCGCGGTAGGGCCGCAGACATCATCGTAATTTTCTATGCCTACCCTTGTGTATGATATGAATACATTTTATAGGTAGGTATATACTTATATATGTATAGCCCAGCCATTATCTTTGGGAAACCCACAGTAATTGGTACCTACTTCAGCTTTCAGTGTAACGTAAGTGTTGGAAATAAACACATGGGATTCCCAGATCATATTATAGCATGGTTTTTCTACATTACTATTAGTTAACTATCATTTTGTAAACAACGAGTCGAAAGTTGGATGCAAAAATGTCAAGCTATTTATAAGAATAATGTGAAACTTGAGGCAGAAAGAGAAACTTCGGGGGAACTGCAAGCGGAAAAATGAGCAAAAGTAGGAAAATCAAGTCAGGAGGATGATTCGAAATTTAACATCTCTATTTCGTTTGTTATAGTGTTGCGATGCAGACACGCATCAATAGATATTTAAGCAGTAGGTAAAGATTACAGCGAAGGGACTGATGATACGTTATTTGAGACGACAGGGGATTTGCAGTTTCTGTGTTGGTTGTCACTCCTTAGTGCAAGCGGTCATTGTGTTACCTCTTTTTCAAATCGTTCCTTTTTGAGGTATGAAATGAAAGGGTCGATTGCAAAAATATTTACGTGAATTTAACGCCTTTATTGAAAACAAAATTTAACGTCACTTTTGGCACTGAAAAAGGGCGACACATTCTAAATTTTCTACGACAGATCAACAATATGAACTTAAACCATAAAGTTTGACTAACTTTCGTAACACAATTGACGCGATCATGGTTTTTGTTTTTATCAAGGCCTTAACTATGTAAATTTTTTTGCAATCGACCCAAAAGAATATTGCTATCGTCATTACTCATTATAAAACGGTACCAAATCAAGTAGAGATTTGAAAGTTCGAGTCTGAAGCTTTCGCGCGGTGAGCCGTTGCAGGTGCAACAATCCATTCATAATAAACAGAACGCCCCATAAATCGGAGCGACAAAGTTGATCCAAGGGAATTTACTAAAATTCCTAATACAATTGTCGTTGGTTGCGCCTGCCCGGCCAAACCAGCGTAACATTACCTCGAGATATGTTGTACCAACCAGCAGAGGCCCGTTTCTCGAACGCTTGTAACTTGTAATACAAGGAAGTCTCTTTTTAACACTATTCATTAGATAAGGACTTCCGCTTGTATTACAAGTTACAAGCTTTCGAGAAATGGGCCCCTGGCCTAGCCAAGGTGCCATTCTGCAATCGTATACGATAAGTACCTATCTAATAAATCTATGAGAATGACACCCATATCCATATAGATAAAAAACTTAATTTAGTCACCTGTTATATGTAGTAGTAGTGATCTATTCAAATAGACAATAATCAATAAAAGGTCAGTGAAGGCAACACCAAGAAGTCCATGTTCGGCCCATGTATAATCCTTACTATGAGTTGGCTGCGGCAATAACTATTCGCTATTAGCTTTCTGCGTAGCTTACTTTTTATGGCACTAACAAATTCCAGTTAGCCAGATTAATCGAAAGCAATATTATAGACGTAGTAAATGAGAGGCGCTTAAGTACCCTGAAAATAGAAAATTATATTTAAGGCATATATATGTCTCGTTCACTGTAACTAAACCTCAATTGAAACGGCAGAGACAGTTTCAATTGAGGATTTGCAGATTGGCATCCAGATCCTTATAATTTTCACTTCACCCGTGCTCGTCATCCGGCTACAATGGCACCTGCTAAGCATGAAACGCGGAACTCTGTCGATTTATCAGCAAAACACGTTAATGTCACATAAAATTAAGTTATAGCGTAAGTTGCAGTATCTTATTAGGCAAAACGCTGACCGGGGACGAGTTTGGATAACTTTGGAGCGACTAATAATAAAGTAGCGCCGTCTGGTTGCTTTCGAAATGGACTTGTTAATTTTAAAATTTGCTACAAATTTTGTTGTAGTAAGGAAATGAACACCTGTGAAAAATTTGACAGAAATAACAGGTACGTTTTACCACTAATTCAATTAGTTTATGGTTACACCCAGGTGGGGTGGTTAATGAAAAGTATTGTTCACAAAAACCTATTATAATCAAGCAATTTAGTTTATTCAAATAATTAAAGTAGGTACTTAAAAAGCTTTATGTACGTACTCGTATTGTAAGAATAATAGTATGATTTACATTAGGTATAGATAGGTACCTACCTAATATAATATTATTTAAATTACGAAGTTAATTCTTTAACTTTAACAGTAACAAAAAAAAAGTTCAGCAACACCGATTCAACCCAAGTTTTCAGCTTTCACGGCTGAACTCACCTCGGACATTTGAACTTGGTATATGAAATGATTTATTAGCGAAGACAACATAAATAATGGTCCACAATATTATTGCTACCTACCTACTTGCTTACTTAAATTTAATAAATGTCTTAAAGGGAATTGGTCTTCTGAGATATTCTCCATATTAGAAGACAATCTGGCTTATTTACTTTCATGCTTAAAATGCTGCTGTGGCTACTCCCGCACACTTTGCGTAGAATGGAAGCCTTTTTTACGTCAGACGGTGTCAAAACCATCTGTACGCGCGTCGGCGAACATGGACGATGCGCTGCAGAAACGCCAACGTTTCAACAGCACGCGAAAAGTATTATTGTATTGGATTCGCGGAGTATTGTATCACATCATCAGCCTGTCTCATTCCACTGCGGGACGTAGGCCTCTCCTATCTAACTATGCGTATAGATGCATTAGGGGATCCATAATCACCACGCTAGGCAAACGGATTGGCAATCGCAGTAATGTGTCCATGTCCACTAATTATGACGCTGCTGTCCATCGTCAATCTTCTATTAAAGAACGGTCAGTGACACTTCAATCCCTTAGTCCACTCTTATGACACCAGTGGGAAGAGTTGGGGAGGTGACAAATATATTCTAATCGCCGCCACCACACGGCCAAAGTCGTATATTTGTAGGGCGGCCTGGATTCTTAGGGCATTATGTCACTTTAATCAACGGAGACAGTGGTCTGGGACTATCTTGTCAACTTCCTGAATGCCGTCTTTGAGACTAGTTTCCGTAGTCGGCGACGCTATAGCAAACTGCTGTTCCACAAGGATCAAAGGCATTGTCAAGATGAAGAAGGAATTGAGACTAGAATATAACCAACATTTAATGCAAACTTTACAAGGTTTAAAAGGTATATATCACAGATAATACTATTTGTTCTAAAAAAGTAAACAAATTTTAAAACCTATGAGAAGTCTATATAAAGTGCGTTGGGGTAAGATGAAACACTTTTATGATTGGGGAAAGATAGAAATCGTCCTTCTGCTTTTGAAAGCTGCTGCTGCTGAAAAGCATTTTGTCTAACCCCATTCAACTTACTGTTTGATCTTACCCCAACGTACCTTATTATATTTTTCCCCTCACTAGCTCGTAAAGCGCTCGTTTATCGTTTAATACGAGCGGGTAAAAACGCTTTTTACACACTTGTGAATAAAGTAATTTGACATTGCTCTAATTCCTATAGCCCCCTAATGCCTAGTATAAGTGGATCTGTATGACCGTAGTAAACATGCGCAATCGGAGCTCACATGTTAAATTGGTCGTTCTCATGGGTGACTTTGTAAGCCATTGGCTATATTTACGTTCCAGAAGTAACTCTATTCTACGATACGTTTCGACATTGAGTTTTAAATGGTTTCTTTAAGTTAATTTACATTTGGATGAGATTTGTAATCATATTTCCTCGCGATAGTGAGGGGAAAAAAGTTGTATTACACTTGGCGGCAAAGTTTGTTCAACTTTCGTGCCTTGAGACCTTCGCAATGCTCAAGATTCCAGTTTTTGAACCACTCGCTACGCTCGTGGCTCAATTTTGGAATCTTTCGCTAGCTCAGGTCTCAATATTGGCACGATAGTTAAACAACAACTTTGCCCCCTTGTATAATAAATAACTATTTCATCACACTTGCTGTCTAAGCGCGCCATTGCTTGCGTGCGTAGCGGGAGTAATAGAAAAGTGAAATTCCCTAGGGAGTAATAGAGATGTCAGTACGTCATTGAATAAGATTATGTCCTATAACTTATTTTTTTGTCGACAAGCGGAATTCTAACTCGAATCCTAAAAAGCCCGACGCCGTTAGGCGGAGGGCTTCTAACACTCTCGTTAGTAATTCCGTACTTACCTCCCTTGATGCACAATGTATTATTAAAATATCATAGAAAATCTCATCCGATAGGCCTTTAAAATAACTTAAAAAAAGATATTTCATCAAATATTGGATAAGTTCGAAATAATCACGCTAAAAATCTAAAAAAAGGTGTCCCACTCCCTCCTCTATTTCTTTAATACAAACGAACTAGTTTGGACTATATTACATTAGATTAAACTGTTTTTGAATTTTCCTCAAAAAAATAGTTACCAAAAAATTACGATCGCATTGTTTTTAAGCGCTGTACCCTAAACTGAGCAAAGGTCATGCTCTTGTTCGGATTTTATCCTGTAGACACTGCATATTTACAAGGAGCCTTGCATTTTCTATGCAACAAATAAATTCCTCCTAGGTTCATTCATACCTACTACACAATTACCTACATGCCTACAGAAGTTAGTTCTAAGTGTTTCACCGATCGTTTTTTGCTAACATAGAACAACTAGGTACTTTCCCATATTACAACTACGACTACCTGTTGTATTTTAAAGATTTTATTTTATTTTTTCATACACCTTTTTATCACCCCCACCCATTGTGCTATGAAATGAAACCATATTCCGTCTCAATGCTCAACCGTCCGGTTTTTTATCCCTGCCGACCTTATTATTCGAATTCGAAATTCCAATTTAATTAACAAGAGAACGTCAAATAAGAACTTTGCCCTTGCTTTATATATTCTGTGCCCCTAGTAAATATATTCTGGAGAAAAAAGGATGCTGACTGACAGGCGGTATGCCGAGTAGGTATGTTCGCAAACATTTGCAAGGATTATGCCAAGTAGATGAAGCATTCCAATTTAATCAGGTTATGATTATTTTTTAAATTGACCAGAGTTGTCATGTGGCAGAAATAGCAGAATCCAGTATAGAAGAGTCCAGAATCAAAATACTATAAATTTTCGTAAAGAATAAAATATTTAAATTGTGCCTAATTACTATAGTACATTACATCAGAGGCCGGGAAAATGAGGATTTCCGGCCAAGTTGGTATAATACCCCGGCCGGATAGGCAATTAGGCAACGAGGCCGAGAATCCGTTTTCACGCCGAGGCATGTATAGTGCTTTTCTCAAATATAATTTATAAATAAATACAAAAAGAAATAATGACAATGTTGTCGAAATAAAAAAAAAGTTACTTTGCAGGCATAGGCCTGAAAATTGTTATGAAATACTATTTCCATCCCAGTGAGTTACTGCGCCCTAAAAGCGAAAATACTTCCGAGTCTATTTTAAGGAATGTAAAGACAATATTTCATTGCATGTTTGAGATTAGTGTATTGTAGAAGTAATTATAATTATTAAATGTAAAGTTGTCTTATTTTTATTTTATGATAATAGTAAATGATTCGCAGATTTTATTTATATTGGCTGTTTGTCGATAGAGTTGTTGCCTTGAAACTTTGCGCGTGTTAAAGAAATCCTTAGGTATGTGCGCGCCGTATTATTATGGTTCGTACCAAAAGTTCATCCTTAGAAATGTGCAACTATAGCTATTCCAACGTTAAAAAGAGTAAGGCTGTAGTGTTGTCTGTAGAATCCCAATATACCGATTACAGTCGATGAGTAGAAAACAGTACATTACGACACGAGTGCGAAAAACATGAAATTCGAAACGAGTGGCGATGTTTTAAAACACAACCGTAGAGAGCCTAAATTATAAACTAAAATATCTATATCATCATACCTACGTAGTTACGTAAATAAGTTTAAGAGAAAGATCGGGTCCTTTGGAGACCAAAGTGGAAATCGAAGCCACACCTTCAGCTTTCGAAGTTTTTTAAAGGTTTGGTGTGGGTTCGATTCCCGCTTGCAGCTTTGTGGTCGATATTAGCATTCAGACTAACTGGGGATTAAAAGAAATGGAGACCTGTATTGCGAGAACGCTTGTCGTTGTTTACTAGAAAAAAGATCAGCATAAGAACTTTGAAACTATACAACTTTCCTAAGGAGCCATGACTGTTGGTGGCTTCTGCGAAACTTCGCTAAATAATATAAGTAGCAGATTATTCCACGCACTAAACTTCATCCTTAGTTACCTTATCTACTAAACAACTTTGTAACCTAAAAATGAACGTGTTTTCTGTCGTAAACAGCTAATTTGTTGTTTAAAAGCTTAGATTTTGAGCACGCGCGGGTCCAGGATTACGTTCAAAGGGGGGGTTGACTTATCATTAGTATTTTATGCTGGAATCTACTTCTTCAATTGTTAAAAATGAGTAGGTACCTAGGTATACCTAGGTCATTGTGCTCCCCTAGGATTCGCACCTGGTTTTGATTTTTTATTCTAATCCCTTTTTTTAGTTAAAATATGTTATGTCATATAACTGCCATGTTTGCCTATCTATAACATACCGTATTGGCTCATGCATAAATCATGCGAGGTTTTTTTGGCTACTTTTTGTGCGTGATCTTTCGTAATTTTATCGTGGACCCTGCAAAGTGTTCGTAACATCGGGTTTAATTAATTCATCATTATTAAATTAATTCATCATATACACGAGATACGATAGAGTTTATAGTAGATTATACACCAAGGGAATAAAGCACTGTTTTATGTCACGGGCGCGACATTGAATCCTGAACGTAATGAAGGACCCACATTTCGGTTTAAACTAGTTTAAAGAAACTTTATTGTCTAAGAAATAGTACCTACTTGATTTAACATTGATTTAATTAATAATACTTGATTTAACAAATGAACATCGTGCGTATCTAGTTTGCTGCGGTGCCCGGGACTTTGGTTTTTGAAAATCGAGTCGTGCACGGCTCGGCGCGAGCCGCCGCTCGCAGCTTGGCGGCGCGCTCCGAGCTGAGCACGGCCATCTCGATTTTCGGGCGGTGCTTACAAATCTTCATCATCATCATCATCAGCCTATGATAGTCCACTGCTGGACGTAGGCCTCTCCTATTAACTATGCGTATAGACGCATTAGGAGGTAAATGCCCATAATCGCCACGCTGGGCAAGCGGATTGGCGATCGCAGTAATGTGTCCACTAAGATGACGCTGCTGCCCATCATCAATATTTTATAAAATAGTGGTCAGTGACACTTCAATCCCTTAGTCGACTCTTACGACACCCGCAGGAGGAGTTGGGCTGGTGGCTTACAAATCTTGCTAACGAAATTAGGCTTTACCGTCATAGCAATAATGTGTAATTACATTATCGCCCGGCGGGTGATAATTAAATGTCATACAACATTATAACCCGGTTTTTTCCAAGGGATATAATGTCTTGCTTTTCGTGAGGTTTATATGACATATAATCCGTCTTTGACGAGCATGTGTGAAAAATAATTTTATTTAATTAATAACTATCGCGGTAACCTAAGAGCTTGTAGAAAATGCTCTTCGCTATGGTAAACTTATACTGAGAAAGATATAAACTGTGGCTTTTTTGCACTTAATTTGTACCAACATTTTGTTCGCGAAGTTTCTTCGCGTAGGTACCTATGTATCTAAGTACCTGACTTATATTGCATTGTAAAATTTTGTATAATATTCTTGTCGATATTTTCGTATAGGCGTTCTCACCAACGACATCAACCCATATTGGATTAAAACACTTTTGTGATTTAATATTACCGACTTCGATCAGAGAAAGCCTACTTTCAGACTTTTATCATAAATAACTATTGTGGGGTGAATCACGTGTAGCGTTAACGCGTTAACACAACATTTCGGGAAATTATTACTCCCACTTATCAGCTCAAAGGGATTTAGGTATAATTATACCAGCCTACCGACGCTAAAATGAGTAAAAACCTATATAGGGTAAAAGCACCAATAGATGACTGCCACCCAGAAGTTGACTGATAGGTCTAAAAATCTAAATAATTAAATCAGGAATAATTTTCCGCGCTCGGGAGTATTTTTCTCATATGCGGCAACACTATATCGTGTCTCACATGCGAATTACCAGACAGTTAAGCCACGCTCGCGGCAATGAGCGGCCGTCGAGTTTGCGCTTCGCACCAAAATCGCGTTTTATATGGGATCCTTATTAAGAAAAGCCCTCAAAAATTTAAGCTTTTAATTACGTAAAAAATCGAATATGGCTTTTATTTCCTTAATTCACTTCAGTATAGATTTTAGAGTAATATCTCTATTGTGTATATTATAAAGAATAATTTTTTAATATTTATTTTATGAGATATTTGCTGGTCAAGTTATGGTTCCAATATTGTGTGTTCGGGCCAAAAGATGAACGACGGTCAACTTTTGGGCTAAGGCTCGTATTTTCAAATGCTTGTGTAAATTATAATAGAATAGCTAGATGTAATATTTATACATAAAATTACAATCAGTTTTATAGATGATTTTTTGACCAAAAGATGAACGAGCCTTTTTTCATGTAACACGTTTTAAAGTAATTTATTTTTGTATGAAAACGGGATTGTTCAACTTAAGAATCGCTGTCCAAAACGTGAACTAGGAAAATTTACTGGTTCATCTTTTGGGTTGGATTCCAATAAATGAATTCAAATCAATTTAGTTCGTTCATTTCGTTAATGCGGTGTCCAAAACATGAACCAACAGATTTTATTTAACGGTTGAATTTGGGGAAAAGTGAAACTTTTGTTCTTAGAGATCAGATTATTACATAATATACACTGTGTTTATGTTTCATTAAATAAGGTCAAATACAATTAATTTATCGAAAAAAACTAACGTTTTTACTTTGCTCTATTCATCTATTGGGGTCTTGTCGTTCATATATTGGTCTCGCCATATTGCGATTATGCTGGTTCATCTATTGGGGTCAAATTGTTCAGAGATAGGGCACTTTGTTCATCTACTGGGGGAATTTGACTCCTTTTTTAATATAATCATTTTTATAAAATTACTGAAGTTTAATACGAGACATGAAAATAACTTATTCTAAACTCAATTAAATGCGGAATCATATAAAAAAATAAAAATTGATGAATATGAGTTACATCATATAGAAAAAAATATTTAAAGTTGCGAAAGTTGCTTAACTGTTCATCTATTGGTGATTTTACCCTACACTAACGTCGGAAAGTCCAGCCACATGTCAATGTCGATCCGCTGGCATCTCGCCAACCGCCTTCCGGGTTATGACACATGCGCACACCACGGGATTTCGGAGATAATCTGCGGAACAAGGATTAGACATCACTAGAAAGGTGACAGACAGGAACCTTGGGTTAAGTGCAAGTATATAGGTAGGTACCTAAGACTACCGCGAGCAACTGTCTAGTCTAACCAGCATAACTTTGCACAAGCATTTTTTTGATATTCTTTACAAGGCAACAATTTTGCGTATCAATTAACTTGTCATTGTCAAACTGCAATTTAATTTGGTAGAGAATTTGTTGCCAGTTCACTATTTTTTTATTTACTTAGGTACCACATTTTTCTAGTGCAAGTTATGCTGGTCAGACTCAGGCGCCTATTATCGTGGCTGTGTCGGGCGTAATACCCAACACAGCCCCGATAATAAGTTCTTCGTAGAGTACCTATATGTACAGTCAAGGGCATTAATATATATACACTT